>DWCF01000005.1:0-112403 GCA_018230265.1 Delias oraia | reverse complement strand
TGGACAGTTTGCCCAAGGTAGACGTATTCGTCAACAACTTCGAGTAAGGCATTCCCAACTATAACCGGTGTAGGTGCAACATGAGCTTTAACCATGACTTTGGTCTTGTCCATGTTCATCTTAAGACCCACCAGTTGGGATACCTTGTTGAGGTCTCCGAGCATTGTGTTCAAGTCCTCGAGCGACTCCACCAGATTATTATTTTTATTCTATAGCGGACAACGGAGCAGGTGGGTCTCCTATATGGTAAGAGAACACCGTCGCCCAAGAACAACCGCGCCGCAGTCCGCGCTTTGGTTGTGGTGCCGGCTTTTTACGCAACTTAAAGCGGCACTTTTAAGGGCCTCTGATACTTCACTCACTCTGCGAAACACAGTACAAGTACCGTTTCACGCTGAGTATTCTGTGATAATTGTGTAATTTATCTGTATTTGTCTATACTATGTGGCAGTGTTGGTTTTATATGAATTCAACCCGCTTTTTGGTTTGATATTGTCTTTAATTTCAATTAAGTTACAATAATATCTACGTCAGTAAAACAATTTCATCTTAAAATGTTAATGTATAAAATAAGGTAGGAACTGCTTTTATGTGAAGCGAATGTACATACTTTCCCCACTCTCTTAACATAGCGTTATGAATCCACATAGAATCTAATTGAAAGCTTATTTAATTTTATATCTATAATAATTGAATCTAACAGCTGTATATCATGACAGCGAAACAGAATGTTCATACTAGTCTACATAAAATGAGTAACTCATTTCAAGGAAATTGTATTTCTTCAATAAATACCAAGCTGAATACAAAAACTACATATTACTAAATAAATTTAAATCTAATCATCATCATTTCAGTCGTAAAGACGTCCACTGCTGGACATATTCCTCCCCTTTCGGTCGGATATGCATGCCCATGCGTACCTGTCGAGGGTTGACAAATCTAATATTAGATATATAAATTACAAGATTTCATCGTTAATATTTCCAGTTTCTAATGTTAATGAAATCATATCGCATTAAAAAAAATAACCCCGTATGAGCTCCGCTCAGATCTGAGACAGTGCGTGAAAACTGTAATTTTAATTTTTAAGACATTCAGGCATGGTCCTATATATAATGAAATTTTTAGATTTTCAAAATTATTTGATTTTCAAAAACAAGGTGATTGAATAAGATTTCCTTTTAAGATGTAAGGGAAAACGTCAGCAAAAATATATAAAAAATATATAATATGTGACCGTAATTTCAATTATGCCGAACACAATTAATGAAAATTACAATAAGTATCTGCTTACAAATAATCCTTTTGCATTCATTTAATAATGCTAACAAAACGTTTAAGTAAGAAGGTTTAAAGAAAACATAAAATACGGCTTACGGCGGCTGACATGTTTGAAAACGTTAGTTTAATATTATTTTCCTGTCTTAACTATCAGTCGTTCGTATAATATGAATCAGAATAATAAACATAACTGTACTAGCGGCCAATTAGCACGAATTTTAATCACTTTGGAACAGTTAAAGATTTCTCATTTCTTGAATATTTTTATTGAATACATTTTAGTCAGACATCATCATAAGCATTGAGCTTTCACTTGATTTCAAAACGAACATTTCTTCCATGTTTTTTTATATGATTGTTGATTTTTCGATAAATGTACAAATGAAAAACCTGCGCCAATTATTAGACTCAACCTCATTTCAACAATTTGATTGTAATTTAAAGCACTAAGTATAAAACTTGCCTATAATCTGCTCAGACGGGACGGGTGGGCCGTGAAAGAGACCCTTGGGGAAGAGAGAGATGCAAAAACTCCCCGAATAGAATCGATTGAGAGCAAACAACCCTAATGCCTACTGAGGGTTGCTTGAACGGGGGTGCGTTAAATTTATAAATAAAACTACATAAAAACTGTCTAAACTAAAATGTATCTATAAAAGCATTACTTAACATTTTAAGATCATGAAACTGTAAAATAATATAATTTCTTTAATTAGACGAAAATACAAAATTAACTAAATTAAAGTGAATAAATTTAATAAAGCCGTGTTCATCATAAGTGCAACGAACTTATGTAATGAAAATGTTCCGCATTCTAAATACGATCTTAATTTTTTGTCTTCAAAGTAAATAAATAAATTACACTAATTATTTGGAACATTTTCTTTCGATGTAATGATGACCATAATGCACAACTCAACATTTTAATTTTAAACAATAACAATTCTTAATTGTTAACAAATTGCTTTTGTTTGTATTAATTAACACTCTATTTTTTTGTCTTGCTTAGCGTTCCTGAAATTAGAACAACTTTTTAAATATAATTTAATATTATCTTGACATGACGCCATTATAAAGATTCTCAAAAATCGTAAAACCTAACGTAACGTGAGCTCAAATCACGTTAGGCACTACAGGCATGTGCTAAAATCTAGATATATCTGAATAGCCCTCGCAGACACCCCTTCGGTAAACCTATGTGTTATAGCACAGTGGTCCTTGTAGATCGATACTGTGAGCAGAGAGATTGAAATCATTCTCAACTATTTCCGCCCATTTCTATCAGGCTAAATAATTTTACGTCCAACGAGCTTATTTTTTTCGTAGAAACACACAAAATTTGACAAAGATTATTTAATTATCATTCGTATTATATTTAAAGACTTTTTAAAAAAATATATTAATTTAGACTTAGAGTATTATTTTTATGATACGGCTGGATGCTGATGAATTAAAATCTTTTTGTTATAATACATACTGACACAGATAGCGATCCCACAAAAAATTTACAGATTATTTGCATATATTATAAAATTTATATACTAGTGTTTATGGTACCATAAATACCAGATGTATATAATTCCATAACTGTACCATAAACGAAAATCTGTATAACATTACTTTTAACCGAAATAAATCCAATTAGCCCGTTATAATGCTAAACTATTAAGAGCTAGGTTAGTACACATCAGCCATCCGTGGTCTGCTGCTCTTGCAATCTTAATTGCTTGACGCTCCATAAAATTTTAGAAGAATTTTTGATTTGACGTTATACGTCTCGCGTTCTAAAGATGGCGCGGGCGCGGGGCGAGGTCGTTGACATCACGTTTGGCGCATTCTAATTCAATCTATTAAAATAATTTATGAGTCACATAATGCACTGCATTCAAATTGAAACTAATTACAAGACTGAAACCATACACACCGCTGGAGTGTCTTAAACCTCAAAGGCTATCAGTTCGGAGAAAAATGGGAGACTTAAAGTAATAGAAACGTTATAAACAGTTTGGCTTGTACGGATAATCACTTCGGGAACTTTAAGTAAATATCTCTTTAAATAAAACTAATCTAATCGCTAAATTTGTTTGAATAATTCTATAAATATTTTATTGTTATTACGCTGTCATTGCAAATGAAACTTGGGTCGTTACAGAACAAAGGGCTCATTTCAATCAATTTTCCATCAATTGTAATTCTATCCGGCTTACTTATTTGTATGGAAGTCGTACATCGGAAGGTTCACCCATTTAGTATTATTTCTCTTGTATCGAGACAACCTTGCAAAACTGATGCGTCAAACCGCACTGGAATGTAACAATGTGCCTTTTCTGTGATCTACGTGACGGAATACCAAGTAACTCGATAAACTGAATTAACCATTACGCGTGACTTTCAATAATATCGTGATATTGATAGATATTGACGAAAGTTTGATTACTCTGTAGTTGGTACAATACTTTTGGTACTTTAGGTACAATAATTGTCTGATACAGGAAATTCACTTGCCTGTGAATTTGTAAGATAATTTAAATACCAGTATCTTATAAACGTATCAGCGCAGAATTTCATAGACTAGCTAGGTATTATTAGGAATATTTTGAGAGCCTCGTAGCTAAGTCGTTTAATAGGTTTATCACGAAGCGAGAGGTATCGGGTTCGAAACACAGTCCAGACAATTGTAACTTATAATTTTAGTTAGAATTTATTCGGTCTCTGGAAAGGTTTGACGACAGTGGCTGGGCGAGTGCCTTAATACTATCACACCCGTGACAGAGCCATGCTGAAGCATATGGGACGGACGGATCTGAAATGATACCACGGCTCACAGAATACTCAGCGTGAAATAGTAGTTGTACTTGAAACGGTGTCTGTAGTTTCGTTGAGTGAGTGAGAATATCGGAAGCTCTTAAAAATGCCGCTTCAGTGGCGTTAAAGACCAACAACACAACCAATGCGCGGACTGTGGCGCGGTTGGTGATGGGCGGCGGTGTTCTCTTACCATATAAGAGACCAACCTGCTCCGTTGCCGCTATAGTATTAAAAAAACTAAAAAAAACCCGCATCGTTATAAGTTCAGACATGCCAATATTAGGGTTAAATATAAGATTAAGCCAGTCAATACGCTTTTCACTTGAAGCCTATACACCAAAAACCAAAAATTACCTCGTACAAAAAACGCGCCCCTACTTGAATGTCTTCGTACATGAACGCTCTTCGATAACGATTATCTTAAGATAAAGATATTTACAACTATCGAGTACAATGAATCAACTGAAAACATTAATACCTATTCATTAGTTTGACAATTCTTTATGCGCTTGGAAAGATCCTCAGCTCCCATTGTCTCGTTGGGTTGGCTTTTGTACGGTTATCCTTTGTCGTGACCATTTTTCTCGCCTCGTTTCTGTTGGGTCGCTATATTGCTTATACAAGGCCGAAACAGCCTTACAAATGTAACACGAAAATTACATTTCCTGTTTCGAATCATCGCACGTCCGCATAATGTAGTCTTCAATTCCTGACATTCGATACTGACATGTGCACTGCACGAGACGCAAATTACCCAAGCCTCTAATCATTATATCACTTCCTTTAAGTTATTAAGTTATACTCACCAGATGTAAGCAGTAACATAATATATATCACTAATAGTAATGTTTGTCTACGTGTACATATCAAGAACCAAAGTATCAGGATTTCTATTACAACTAAATATGTTTTTAAACTTAGCGTTAAGATGCAATGGCCGTGTGGCATACACAGCGAGATAGTCATTATAAAAAAGTTATAAAGAGGTCACATATTAGTCTATTCTCTAGAATCTTAATAGACATTTATTTACCATAAATCTCTAAATGTTTATATCATTTAAATTAGAAAAGATGGTAGGTTAATTAAATTCAAATGTTCTTTAAAACAGAGCGATAAAATTAATATTTTTTTTATAAGACTGTTACAGCTTTTCGTGAAAATAAAAAAATTTACTACATATGTTGACAAAAGTTCATAATGTAAACCAAATAAGGTGAAAAGCTGCGTAGTGGGGTCACCTTGTTGGCGGGCTAGCACAAGGCTGTCGGCCATTTTGGTCCTGTCATCAGCTGGAATGCACTATTTATAGACAAGGTCGCGAGAGATTTGTTTATGAACATAACGCAGCATGCAGCGGAGACCGAAGATTTAGATAATTTTAGAATCCGATTTTATATATTTACGTTTATCACTTTATAGGCGGTATCTAACATCTCTGTATGTCGGAGCTATTAAAACTTTAATGCGTATAATTATTTTGATAGCTTACTAAAATGCAATAATAAAGATGGTCGCGTATAATTATTAATTACTTATTAAGTTTAAATACTCTTTAGCGAAATGGCAATTCATATTTAATAATCAATAAAAAAATATATAAATCTAACGCGTAAAGACAGAAGAAAATGAAACTAGGGTGAAGTTTATAATTTTTGAAAATTTAAAGGAATTTTGTATGTAGTAATGCAAAATAGCCAAATAGAAACTAAATCTAAAAGACTGAAACTTTCTAAATATTATGATGCTGACAAAAGTCTTTTAAATAAATTTATTTACTTAAAGGACAAAGAAACAAGATAAGATAAATTATGTTACTTATCATGTTTCAACGATTTCCGATTTTGTTAGGTTTTTAAATTGTAGAAATAAGTACTTGATTATTTTTTTTATCTTTTATAATTAATGTTATTTCTAAACTACAGAATATAAATCTAATTTGGCCTCCTTGGTGTAGGCACTATTCTCGTCTTACTCTGTTTAGCGTGTACGGTGAAATTTTAATAACTTTCTACGCAGGCCTAGCGGACCAGCGGCAGACTGAATGCTGACTCACTTTGAGTTCACTGTGCGTAATTGATGGGGAGGGGTCTGCAAAAATAAAACCATTAAAACGCTCTGTGAAATATTACTGGGGCTTCAATGTTAAATTATTAAACAACAATGTCATTCTAGGATGAAATGTCATTAGTTTATTGTCTGTATTTTAATTAATGGATGTTAATCGTTTTTTCATTTAGAAACACATAAAAATCACTGAGTTTTACCTTACGGGCTGTTTCAGAACTTTCCCAAATTTGTGAAATACAACCAGAAACATTACAGTTTCTGCATGTTTTTGGGTTTCGACTCATTATATCGACTGTAGTTTATGAGTCATGTGGTTGACGCCATGATTTTAAAAGGAAATAACAACGATTTCCGGTGACATTTTTGACTAATACAAATATCTATTGATATTTTTTCTTATCTTTTGAATTGAAAGAAATTTACGTGGTTTTCGTTTCGTTTTGCCACAATATATGCAGGTACGTAAGCAAGAGAGTAATGCTTCAAGTAAAGTAAGTAGTAGTAAGTTTGTTTGAATATGTTATATATGTTGGTATACCGGTATATGTAATTGATGGCATACTGGCGCCAATCTAAAAAAACAAGTCATTACATGAAACCTTATAAATTATCAGAATAAAATTGTCAGTTAATAAATAATCCAAAAAAGGATATTGTACTTTCCCCTTTTCGTAATATCCTTGAATGGCGGCCAAAATCAAGATTATCTCTTATACGAAGTATCATTCTAACAATATGAAACATGACTAGGTTAAGAAGTCTCATGACGCCGGCGAAAATATCCTAATAATCAAATAATCCTAATATCCTAGTCCTTAGATCAATACGACCGAGTATTTTAACTTTTCAAAATTAACGTAAAATATCGCTAATACCTAACGCTTTATTTAGAAAACATTTAATAATTTAAATAAATGTTTAATATATAAAATAATAAACACTGGCAGTAAAGTGAATATTCTTTCTCTATTTAAACATTTAGTTACTTTTATATATTGTAGAAAGGTCACCAGGATGTTAATGAGTATTCGTTAATAGTCTCCTAGTCACTTTAATCGCCATAAGCTTCATAGAAATTGCTGCGCCTCAAGCCAAGCCGAATGTGTAGAGGCAACACAAAGGTCCCTTATGCAGCGACCATATGGCCAGTTGTTGAACTTTTTTAATCTCACGATCAATTTCAAGTCGTACTTGTCTCGCCGTTTACGGTTGTGGAAAGGCTGACGTGAAGCAACTGTTGTAAAATGATTTTTAGCTCAGCATATGCTGCTATGTTGCGCTCGCTTCGCGGCCTATTGTTTAATATTTGTATCAATGACGTGTACCCGTCTTGTGTATCGAAAAATAAAATGGCAACCTAGAAATGAACTCGAGTGAATGTCTTGCGACTTTTATTATATTTCAAACGGCTGATAAACACTTTCTTTCACTTATATATATGAGTTTAGCCTTTATATAGTTTTGTATACAAATATAAGTTTTTAATATGACTCCTCGGGAATTTTATGCGACTAAAGCTAACCTCCATCCAAGTAGTACTTCTATCCTATTGACGCTTTATCAGAAAACAAACTGCAAAATTATAAGAAACATTAAATTTTAAATGGCTCTAATGTGAATGCTTGCCTTTCTGATCTCATTTTTGAAAATTGCTACTCTCATATATTTTTCTACATTATTTTTTATCTGTTCCTGTTTACTGTGTTCATGAGACAAAGACAGCCAATCCAAGCGTATCGCCTAGCGACGCCTGCACAATTAGGGAAGCCCTGTCTAATGTCGATGTTCTATTTAATCCAAGATATTTATTCTATAGCGGACAATGGAGCAGGTGCGTCTCATATAAGAGAACACCCCCCCCCCATGAACAATCATGGCACAGTCCACGCATTAGTTGTGTTGCCGGCTTTTTACGCCGCTTAAGCGGCGCTTTTAAGGGTATCCTCACTCACTCTGCGAAACACAGTACAAGTACCGTTTCACGCTGAGTATATATATTGTAATATTTCCGCTCACAGAATAATATGGGAACGATTTCTGTTGGAAAGCTTACTGTTTACCTTTGGAATAATTTCAATAGTCTTTTATGCTTTGTCTTTAATTAGATATCAAATCAATTGACTCACTACGTGATTAAACTATATTTTGACGGCAATTCTTAGTCATCAAAATCCATTGTGACGTGTTTCTGTAATATCTGCTCAAAGAAATAATTAACTATTGTTTGGATAAACCGTAGCTTCATTTAATGAATAAATATTTAATAAATTATTATTATTTTAAACGTCCTAATTATTGCGTCGCTTCGTTGACATGTACGTATTTTTGTTACGAAAATGTTTGTTGACATTTATAAATATTATTTTGATAAAGTTAATAATATGGCCTATGTCCAGCAGTGGACGTCTTACGGCTGTAATGATGATGATGATGATAAAAGTTAATAATTAAGGTACTTCTATGTTATCATTGTTATTATTGTGATAGTTAAAGCATTTTTCGCAACTAACTTGTTCGCGTTGATTTAAAACTTACGCAAAATTGGAAAGTGATTTTTTTCCACAGTTAGGTACACGCTATGATGTTATGTATACAAGTCTGAGATCAGGTTTATATTCACCATTTTATTAAAGCTTTCGTGAATATTTATTTAAGAAAATATATTTCAAGAAATTTAGTGATATGGTTACCTTCCAATTTTAGAAGTTTATTTCGTGTGTTTAAATTAATTAATTGTATGTAAATTCAATCGAGATGCCGATCAGTTTTATTTATTTCAGTTAATTAGTTTTTATATACGAATAGTTGTCATTTGAAATTGATACCATAAATTTTATTGTCTTTATAAATCCATCAGACGTAAAATATTTAGAAAATTAATGTTTACGATCTTACTTTGATTTACTCCATAGAAGTAACGAGTAGATTTATTAAAGTAAGAAGTTACAATTTATTTTTAGAGATTTAGTGGCTTCATTTTGGCAACATTATGTGAAAGGTAATAAAAGTTATGGACAATGATATTATTATTTAAAATTAACAATGCAAAAAATGAGTCAGTTGAAATATTGAAAGAGTGGAGGTGAAAAAGGACTTGCAATTGACAAAATGGTATGCCGTCGGGAGACAAGCGAGTTGAATACGAAATGTACATCGGACATTGTTGATAGAGCCTCTGTATACTAAGTTATAATACATCCGGTCCACCACGGCAACAGTCTTTTGTTTGGAGACACGAGGGAGGCAGTTTTACAAATAATCACCTATTCATGTTTTATGCAGACAGTCGATGCGGTCGTCTAGGGGGAAATGGAATACGAAAAAATAATGGAAAATATTTAAAATAAAGTGGAACGGCCAAACTCTTATTTTTCCATTCTTGTTGATGCGTTTCAAATATAAATAGAGGATCATTGTTTCTGACTTTACGGTTTAGGTACCTAAATATATTTAACAAACACAATGTAGATGTAAAATTTCTTATCAAAACACTGAAACAGTTACATTTCAAATTAGCATAAAAGAAAAATGACGCTGTAGGTATTGTAAATGTAATGAATCTCCGGTGACACTCCAAAGATATATTTAAACATTATCAGGGGTAATATATTAATAAAAGCGGACGAAAGTGTCATAATTAATTTACGATTATGTCTCAACGTTGCGATTAATAATTGACAACTTGAAAAGGATGTGACATCATTCCACTACAATATACTTTATACAACAGCTTCCCACTTCCAAGGCAGGCAAATCATAGATTACGAACTTAACTCTATGGAAATATCTCATAAAGCTTTAATTCTAACGATTTTTAATTTTATATACGAACTCCAACGTATACATTAGTTAATATGACTTGTTAAGCGCTCCCGTTTTAATTATATAAATATTACGTTGGAATGAGCTCTCCCAATTATGCATCCTTCACTCGCTAAACTAAATATATATGTTACAATAAAAGTTATATATTAAAATGCGATTCAAACACTTAGTAATCACATATATACTACACGTTACCAAATGTAGCTGTTACACAATAGTTTTTTTAACAACCTGAATTGATAAGTCTTTAATAAGGAACCGATAAAAAGGTACATTGAACCGCTGCACATTTGTAACATTTGTTTTTGTGTTGACGTAAGTACTTGTGTTTACGCCTCACTTATCTGGCTAATGCACCGTGACTTCACTCAGAAATGTTAACCAATATTTTAAAACATTAAATGAACATCAGGTTTTGATTTTATCGCTCACGCAGAAGAGACGACTCTAAAAAAATCGAAAAATGTTTAGTTATTCATATGTCATGACTAAGCAACGTGTTCAAATCATGTAACTCATAGTAAAGTGTCTTGAGGACAATATTTACATTTGTTCCACAAATGACTTTCTTAATAAATAAAAAAAAGTATCAGTAAGTAAATAATAAAATCAGTCTTTCACAACAACGTTAACCCTCAATAAAAATTTTTTATTTATAGTATTACAACCACGAAAGACCTTCAGAGAATAACATAAAGGCGGTCTACATATCATAGTAGGTACGAAATTAATTTACTTATTATTATTTACAGATCTCAATAAAATGGCCTGCTCAGTAGACGCCCCATCTCTGAAAGACCTCCCCAAGGTCGCGACAGACCTCAAGAGCCAGCTAGAGGCTTTCAATCCCAGTTGCCTCAAGGATGTTGACACAAATGAGAAGATTGTCCTACCATCAGCAGAAGGTACTACGTTATCGATTTTTTAAATAGAAACCAAAGGTTTACGAGAAATTAATTAAATTTTTTGTAAGCTCTGGAAATTTGGGAAGTAACGATTTCCAAATTAACCTGTTTTATTAAAAACTCCCCAAGTACACCCACGCTTCGGTTGCCTAGTGTTTGTTCGAGGACAAACAGAAATTTAACATTTACATGGAGAAGCTGTCTAAAATGATCAAAGGATATTGTCTTTTTGATAATTTCTTATTCAACAAAGAATGAAATACCTAGAAATGTTGGATAACTACATTTTTAAACAGACGTCGCAAAGGAAAAACAACATACGGCCCTACTTCAGGGGGTTGAACAGTTTCAGCCGACCTCACTGAGGAAAACTGACACGATTGAGAAAAATGTACTCCCCAACGCGTTAGGTATTATGTGCGTGCTCCCTGCACTCATACAATTAACGCTCTGTCAAATCAGATTAACAATAATATAATTAGAAAGTAGCTTCTAACATTACAAAAATCATATTGTATACAATCCCGTAGAGTTTAGGCGACTCAAAGCCCAGATACAATGCCAATGCAGATTATATAATACCTATTTAGTTGCATTTTTGTATAGCCAGTAATAATGAAGCTATTTTTCAAATCCTTTTCATTTTGAAAAGCTTTAAGTGTTGTTTGCTAGACTTTAACTTTTAAAATCAATACATTTTTTATGTTTTTGTTTAATGTATCTAATATTACAGTTTTTCAGAACCATACTTTTAATGATAATATGATATAATCAGTTTTTTTCATTAATCAGAAAAACGTGCATGTTATGAATATTCAAACGCATAACTATAATTAATACATATTCTTAATTTTTTATTATGTAATATGTTTAATATCTTTATCCCAATAAAATATAACTTCGATAACTTTTTTGATTTAAATTGTACGCATAATACTTAGTAATCTGTGCATTTAAAGGATAACAACACTTAGTTTATGTCTTACAGATGTTGCCACTGAAAAAACTCAAAAGTCTCTATTCGATGGTATTGAAAAGTTCGATGCCACGAGATTGAAACACACCGAGACTAACGAGAAAAACCCTCTCCCGGATAAAGATGGTATGCTGTGTTAAATAATGTTTTTGCAAATTTGTAAGGTACACGTTTTATTATTGAGCAACTGAATATTGATATTAATATTTTAGTTTATATTTTGCTTTAACTACTTTTACGCATGCATACATGCAGTTGCACTTATTTATGTATTGTTTAAATATTTGCCTATGCTTACACTGCATTGCACGATGCTTTACAAACAGTTGTAGCTGCTGAGAAGGCTCATCAAAATCTACTTGATGGAGTGGAACACTTCGACAAATCTCAGATGAAGCACACCACAACAGAAGAAAAGAATTCTCTGCCACCAATTGAAGGTTTAAATTCTCCAGCTTTCTTTTTATTTTGCGCGTGCATAGTATTGTTTTTTTGACATTTCAAATATTACGACATTTGTTATGTTTGTAAGTAGAATAATGTCCTAGTAATAACTTTGCTCCTTACGCTTACCATAAAATAGTGCAATTAAATTCTACTATGGCATTTGTGCTTTAAATTGTTTTATACAGTCTATTACAATACCGTTTATAGATACATTTACAAGTATGGGATATTTTATGCGTCTTAATTATCTTTGCTAAGAATGTGTTGACCAAAATTAATATTATATATACAATTTATAAAGATCTGTACATTTTGCGGGCAAAATATGGTTGCTAGTCACAGAAGCCAAAAAAATAAGAAGAAATTGTATGATAGTGTCATTTTTATATTTGTTTATTAATAACTGGCTTTATTTACAGCTATTGAAGCTGAAAAGGAGAAAAATAAGTTCTTGAACGGCATTGAAAACTTTGACCCGACCAAGTTGAAACACACTGAGACCTGTGAGAAGAATCCTCTCCCCACAAAGGACATCATTGAACAGGAAAAGACAGCCTGAGCTGTTCTTTGTCGTATTCATTGCAACTATATCTCGCTAGTAATGCCGTATTTTTAGTATTGATATGTTTAAAATAACGGAACCAGTTTTTGTAACCCACTTTAAAAAATTAAATAAGTTCACTCTAATGGATAAATAAATTTCATCAATGGAGGAATCAAAATTGTCAAAGATTTCTGGGAATCACTAACTGGTTTACACTTAGATTATAGGAACCAAAATTTTCTATGTCATTTTTAACAATAACGAGTAAGTGTATTTTATGAGCATTTTATTTAATTTATATCGAAATATTATTAAGTATCAGTACTGATTTTTTAGATAAGACCACTCCACTCTTATTATAAATATGATTATATGCGATGATTTCAGTATATGAATCAATAACTGGTCTGTTAAGTTATCCACCAAAACCTAATCACTTGGGTTCATTATACTTTCACAACATTGGCCCTAATTAAAGCAATAACTTAGGAGTGTAGTTACTGAGACTGCTTTGGTGAATTGATGGTGAATGATAATAACCTCACCACATTTTTAACCTTTACATCTTGTTTTAAATCAAATCTTTGAGTTTATTTATAATAATTGATGCTCAATATGTAAAAATAGTAAGTTTTTGAAACTTTTTTAAAGCAACTATAACAATAATCATAAATTTTCAATTTTATATAATGCTATGATGCCAATAAACAGTCAATCAAAATTTTGTATGTTTTACAGACGGTGCTTTTTATAAATATAGATTTTAAAAAATCTTGTTTTAATTTATCCTAAACCTTTTTCTTACTTGTGCTTAAGTATGAAGAAAAATAATCATCCTGCTTCAATTTATATAATTAAGACATGAACTAATTTAATTCATCTTAAGAGATAGCAAATAAGTACCAATGAGCACATAGTAGTCTATAATCCACATAACAATATAAATTAGATGTTAATATATTAAAAAAATAAAACTATTCTTTATAATTTACATAAAAACATAAAATTCCCAAAATAAGAATAAATTATTTAATCTTATAACTATTTTAAAATTTACAATGGGTTTTTACAAATTTATTTTTAATGGACATGGACAGATTTTGGTGATTGTAATGTTAAACAAAAGACAAGTAACAAAATCTTACGAGATGTTATAATGTTAAAATTGGTGGACACACCTTTAACTTTTCGACCGATGGTTGCTCTTCGAAATACGTTTTTTTTAACAATTCTAAAGAAAACTAGAAAATGTTTAAAAATTTGAATGTTATTTTTTGTAAAATCACACAATTCTTTGAGCATTGCAAATAAAATCAATTGCAATTGAATATGAATTTGTTAGATAGCTGGTAACACTTGGGAGTTATCGTCAGGAACGCATCGACCATAGAGTAGCTTACAGAAGATGATGATATTTTCATTTTTATTCCCGCGGCTCGCCGGTTCTTGACGGTTGCTCTTGGCAAATGGCACGTGCAATTTTTTCACACAACGCAAAATAGAACATTTTCGATACCTGTTTCATTAAGCATTGATGCTTATTGTCGAAATTTATCTAATTGGTGAGTGTAATTATTAAAATAAATATGTTGTAATACAATTATTACTCTAATATTTTATATATTGCGTTTATGACTTGTACTACTCCAGCCAACGATATGGTTTTAAACAAAATGTAATTATATTTTTGTTATTCTGTATATTAAGATTCATATCATATAGGTTAAGGTGATAAAGTTCGTTTAGTGTCGTCATTTGTTTGTTTACCTGCAGATAATTACCTAGCATTGTACCAATGTCGCCCTCTCCGATTCGATGTCGCGGGTCTTGGAAAATTCAAAAACGGGCATCCGAGTCAGATCGTTGGCTTGACGATATGGGTTTGTTCCGAAAACATACAGCTAGAGATGCTAGCTGTCTGTTTAGGGCAGTTTCAGAAAATATATTTAATACCCAACGTTACTATCAAAAAGTTCGGCAACAATGTATCGAGTTCATATCATCCAACCGGCTTCTGTTTGAAGGGGTACATTATTCAATTGTTATTGTTATTTTTGTTTCGTTTTATCATCAATGCCATTACATCTATTTTTGTGTTATAGTCATTGACTTGTTCCTTTGAAAACTATCTTAAAGAGATGGCAAATGCTTCTACTTGGGGTGGTATTGTTGAGGTGTCTGCTATGAGCCACCTGTATAGGTAAGGGAAATCAATAACATTTGTCTTTTTTTGATCAAGTCTAAAAGTATACTAACATATTGCAGACATGATTTTACCATACTTGAAGCTAACAAAGGCCCGCAAACTAACATCTGCAATGGTTATGGCAAAACCATATACCTATTTTACTCACCTGACACTAAGCATTTTGATGCACTTTACACTAAAGAATTCATAAGCAATTCTTCATTTTGTCAATGTAAGTCTTTTTATAAATATAATGTGCTTATAATTTACTTAATATTTAATTAATGGTTTACTAAAGCTTTTTATTGTACCATTTACTGCATACAGCATTATTGATGTCCGGTAAGATGATGTTATATACTCCTGTTACTATTATAGTATGTATTTTCTCAAAATATACCAATTTTCATTTAGCACTTATGTATGAGCTCCTGTATGATGGTGTTTTCCACTTAGAAGATATCTCCTATGCTGTAGAGAAGATGCTTCATGACAAAAACACTCACAGTCACATTGAATATTTAATGCCAGATATGGAACAAATGAAACAGAAGGAGAGGGCAAAAATTTTTATTGAAAAAATTTCTGATAAAGATAAAAATAATAATGCATTGTCTTTAAAATGCAAACATCACACAAATGACGTGGAAAAGGCTTCATTGTTGAAGGAATCTCTAAGCATTTTTGTGTACAACAGAAGCCTGATCCCACTTGAGAATGTCTGTGTGAATTGTTTAAATATAAACAGTGCTAAAGTGTTATTAGACAATGGTATAACACCGTTTCCATATAAAGTAGCTAAAGCCTTGGATCCAGATATTTATCGAAACATTGAGTTTGATGTGTGGAGTGAGATAAGGAGAGGTACTTTCAGTTTCTCTAAGTGGGGTACTGCAGTATGAATTTGTAGCATACTTTGGTAAAATTTGATGTTTGCAGAGCTACGCTTTGGTGCAAAATATTCAGATGGAACGACATTGCAAGTAGGAGTGAAATGCTTGTGCAAATTGGAAGTTGATCAGGCTATTTCTTATCATTGCCACATTCAGGAGATGGGCCAAGATGGCGGCCCTTGTCTTGTTTTCGTTGAGGAATTGGGAGAAAAGAGGGTAGTGAATTATGACCAGTTGCAACCGCTTCCAATGGATGAGATTAAGCCTTGGGCACCTCCATACAGATATTCCCGCTCTAGTTCACAAATTCTCAATCTAACTCAAATGCTACAACAGATTCAACAGATAGGTGTGTCTAGCTTTCTCCGTATCTATTAAAAACGAGTGTTAATTTAATTCTGTACACCTTGAAACCTAATAATGTTTTTATTGTCTACATTTTAATATATTTTTTAAACATGTTATAACTGACATGTACTGATTGTATTTAAATAGGCACCTTAGTACGAAAACAAGGGATAAAAACTGGAAAGAAAATAAGGAACAATGATACAAGAGTCTCTGAAAATGAAGCAAAGATAGATTGGACTGAAGATAAATGTGAATTGTCATATGAAGCTTATAACTATCCGACATACCAACATTTGGATTTCTGTAACTTTCAGCAGATACCAGTTAGTGCTTAGAACTTAACACCTCACCTGGTAGTGAAGACAATAAGCATCACACTTGTGTTTCTATCTATTTTTGTTGTGTTTTTTAAAATTTTGAATGCAATAAACTATACTCGATTTTTATAAATACCCAATTTTTATGTTACTGGATTTTTATAACTCAATATAAAACCTTGATAAAGTGACCTTGTACATATATAAACAAGTGAAATGCTTATGACTTGAGCTTGAAACCATATCGTAGCTGCTAGTGTTGAATAGGTTCTTGCAAAGTAGGAAAAGTCTAGTGTGCTATGCTAGGTAGGGGTATGTGCTTGTTTATTAGTCGATAGTAAAAATGTTGTGTAGAACAGAGCTAGGAGTAGTTTCACATTTTTGTAACTGGATAATAAATGCTGTAATGGCACACTTGTTGTTTTCTTTTCCTTAGTTGTGTAAATACTTTGCTTTCATCTCATTAAAATGATTGAAATGTATTTTGCGTGATTGTTAAGATGATGAAATATATCTGTAATGTAACATATGATGGTGAACATTTGAACTTTGTAATTATGAATGACGGCAATTCATTGTAAAAGTTGAAACAATTTCATTATCACAAATATACTTGTGCAGGTTGAAATTGAAGCGGTTCCCCTAATGGTGGACGTTCGTGAGACGGGCTCTTTGCCCCAAGAAACCAACGGTACTCCACCAGAGTGCCAGAACCAGGTCAGAGGCTTACTAACCTAACCAATTTAACTAGCTTAAATATCTTAACTTCAAACAGTTTTTTGTAAATAAGTCATGGATCTGAATAGTTGAATGCATTACCTCTCCGCAACGGATAAAGAATTTCCTAAGATTTTCTAGTCCAAAATATTTGGATATGTATACAGTACTGTCTTTGTATCAAAATCCTTATGAAATTTTGTGTATATTCAGTAGGTAACAAATTATGCCACACACCCCTTAGTGATGAGGGTTGATCATCTGGAAATATTATTTTTTGGACATAACTATTAAGTTTATGATACGGCATATATAATATGCAACCCAAACTTATCATCCTTGTTCCATCAAGCTACAACTAAACGTAGGTAATATGGTAACGTTAGCCTAGACAGCTAGTATAAATATGGATGGATATAAATTTCAGGCGGGTGGCGCGGGTGACATGGGCAGTCAACCTGCGCAAACGCCGGTGTCCGTGCGAGCCTCAACGCCGGCCACCACCGCATCGCTCTCTTATTCGGGTAAATTATAGTGCTGAAGAAACTCTTTTTTAAGGTATTGCGCACAACGGAGCAAGTGGGTCTCCTATATGGTAAGTCGTCACAGTCCGCGCATTGATTATGTTGCGGGTATTGCGCTTGATGGGCGTTATAGGGCCTCCGATATCCTTACTCACTCAGTGATATATAGTAGAAGCACCGTTCAAGCAAGGACAAATACCGTTTCACGCGGAGTATTGTGTGAACCCGTGGTATTACTTCATTATCATCATACTATTTTTTTATATCTATCGTTTTACGTAACTGATCTTGCTCTAGACTAGTTGAGATATTATTCAAGTGAGCTTATATATTTAAATAGCTTATATATATTCACAATGTCTTTTCTAATAGTCTCAAAGTACTGCATATATTTTATTTACACGGGATTTGTGGTGAAACAGGAGTGAACCCGGGGGCGACTGCTCCGCCGATAGTGTCCACGATGCCGTCAAACGTGCCCTACAACTGCGGGCCGTATATGTGCGGGATGAAGTCTATGGTGTGGTGTCCGCCCCAATCGCCCCCGCAGCCGATGCCTCCCGGCATGGCAATGGGCGGTATGGGGCTCAACGTGCACCACCCGATTCAGCCGCTTCCCCCCGGCATCAACCCGCACGTCTTCAAGAGCGTGCAGGCCAACGGCGCCGATCTGCCCATGAATGGTGAGTGCTCAGACGACTATCTTTTCTGTTGTGAATATGAAGCATGTGTAATTTAGCGAGGATTTAGTTGAGCAGTGTGCGTTAAGGCTAGTTCGCATGTATCCTCATGCGAATGCCTTCTATTTGATAATTACACAAATTTCTTTATACACCTCTCCTAAAATAGCCATCACAATTAGTTTATTATTAGTTTATTCACTCTATTGCGTTGCATCTTATTCATTTCATAAACCACCACTCACCTATGTACTGTACTGGACCGTAATGCGAACAATTTCTGTGCAATAGCGAACTAGGATTAATGCACTCTGCTTAACTAAATCCTTGTTACCAGACCATAATAGTGGCAGAAAAAAGATGCATCTTTGTTGTCCTTTGACTTGAGGAAATACTTGCAGACGTAGCGACGCTGCGTTATTTCTTCAACCTGGGCGTAGATTGCCTGTGGTCCACGTACAGCCACCCGCTGCCGCCTCCGCCGCACGCGATGCCTCCACCGCAGAGGCACTACTCGCCCGCCAACCTCGCTCAGGTAGCATACACTTTTACTACACACAGTAGCCAAGTATTTTCTATGTCGTGTGCACATTGAAATGGATATAAATTTGATGCAGGACATGCAGCAGATGTCCGTCCAAGATCGTCCAGGATTCGCCGAACAGAATCACAAGCAGAAGCTGGACAAAAACACGAATGGACAGGGCAAAGGGAACGGCCAGAGGCCGCTTTTGGGACCCAGGTGTGTACTTCAAAGCATTAACCTGTTAACAAGAAAGCCATACCCACGCGCCATTTGGGTTTTAGGCCGAATTGATGTTAAATAGTGATTCACATGCGTTAGTCTATGAAAATATCTTGCAGGTTCAAGAGAAACAATCAGGAAAATAACCAAAGCATCGGCCAGAACAAGGCTCACAATAACAATAACAATGCTCACAACAACAATAACAACAAGGGCCCCAACAACAGGTTAATATTTTATCGCAATATGCCAACGCTTCTCAGCCTATCAGTCGTATATGTGTCAAAAGACAGAAATGCAGTGAGGCATATCTTGAAACATAGTTGCTTTTTTAGAGTGATACTTGTTGTCATAGAGGCGAATACGGAAGCAATGTTGTTGGTTTTCCAGGCGCAACTCGTACGCTGAGGTGCGCGTCGCAGGCGAGGAAGCAGTGGGCGCGGAGGCCCCGATGGTCGCTTTCCCCTACTCGCCGTACCCGCCTCCGATGTACCCTGTGCCTTACTATCACGTCGTTGATGACCCAGGTCACTTGTATACCAAATATGTATTAGCATGTAGTATTTACGTACTGGACCGGCAACGCACCCGTGTGTAGAACCGCGGTGTCCATGGCCGGCGGACCGCTTATCCTGCTCATTTGCGACCGTTTCCATAAAAATGAAACTAAGTATTCACAAGTTCTATTTATAAGTGCTCACGATACAATTATAACTTATGCAGAAAAAAGTTCAGGTTGTTATCCTTTGAAGGTTGTTAATAAAATAGCGGTATATAGTTTTAAGGTTATCTGAAACACGAAAAAACTAAAAAGACAATATTATTAATAAATAAAATAATAAATAGAAAGTAAATTCAAAACTTTGTAAAAATACGGTAATGAAGAAAGCTTGTTATAATATAAACCGATACATAGAAGGCAAGGACGCATGGGAACTTCTGCACAAGCACCAAGTGGTACCTTTTGAATTAGCCAATAGATCGATAAATTGGTCGATTAAAATAAATTAGCCCTATGAGTTGTTGTTGGTTCCTTGTTGGTTCTTCTCATATATCTTCCGAAACAATAGTAGCTTTACGATTGTAAATTGACTTGCAAAAATGCTCCTTATGGATCTTATTTGGCCCCTTATGAGTGCTTTATTGAGGTTTCATGTTGCAGCTATGACGGGAATGATGGGCGGCATGAGCGGCGTGGGATACGTGTACGAAGATGGCATGGAGTACGGGATGCAGCCAATGTACGGGGCGCCGCCCTCCTACCACCCACATATGCCACCGGCGCCGAACGCACCCCACGCGCCCCTTACCCCTCACGAACAGAAGTAGGAGCACAATCGTCACGCCTCTATTTCCACCCAACAGGCGACCGGACTACTTCGATAACAGGCCGTACAAAAAGACTTAAATTATAAGCGATACTACTTAGGCTGGTTTTAGTGTCGTGCTACCGCCACGCTGTACAGACGCGCGCAACGAATTCACTGTGGTGGCTGTTATTATTTATTGCCCTAACATTTTTCCCCTTTTTTAAAATACAAATTAGCGGCGTCCCAAGCTTTACTTCTCGCGTCTTTATATTTGTATAAAGGATTAGAGGCATCCCACAAACATATCCTCAAACGAACTTCATCGATCGCTCTACTCGTGTCAACATTGCGATGTTCACGACTAGCCATGGTCGTGCGCTCCGCTAAATACGTAATAGTAAAACGCTCACTGCTCGCAGTGCGGCAGCTGAGTGCGGATGGAACGCTCCCAAGAGCTTTATACAGCTTGGTCTAGGCGGAGCGCTACGTACCGACGGTCTGCGTGACACTAAAACCAGCCTTAAACAACATTACGTAAAGGTTTGCTCAATTTTGTCCAGTGCTCAGTCTCGAGAGTTCTTGTAGTATTATTTTGAAACAGTCATTGATAAGACTACGTCATCAGATTCGGGTTGTCAAGTTTATTCCGATCGGTTTAGAAAATAAATTAATGTTGTCGATTGTCCAGTTGCCTGTTGTTTCCACGTTAATTTTCTTACGTTACGTTACGTTTTACCACCGGTTGTCCACTACGGTTCCTGTAGATGTGAAGTGTGATTGTGAGCGCCGACGTAATTTCAACTCATTTCTTCCCAATATATTGCGCGTTGTGCGAGCATTGAGCGCCAGGCGGTGGGCAACCATTATCTCTAGCTCTTCCACAAACATGTACACGACAAATGGGTTGACTATTTAATTTGATAAAAATATACCTACTTTTAAAATAGTCCGATGGTTCGATAGTTTGGGCCAAATTGTTGCATACATATTTGTAGAGTAGTGGTTGAAAGTATAGAGAAATTGGAGTTGTTAAAGACACTCGTGACGTTATGTTAAACGAGTGCAATGCGTCTGACGAAAGTGTTTTCCTTAAGTATTTGCAGAAAAATATTTTATATCGAAAACGATGCAAGGTTAGAGCTCAATTTTCCTACATTCTATACACTTTTTGAAATATTTGCGGAGGCTTAGTCTCTCCACGATCTACAGGGATTTAGCAGACAGCTGCCGAGTCCTATTCGGCGTCGGCAAAACGGGACCATTCCATAATCTCTCAGCTTCGATGTTAGTACTTGCAGTACTAGCAACTGATACGCTATTACAAAAGTAAACGATTCGTTGGTTTTTCTATCGTAAAATTTATACGTATAACAAAGCTTCTCCAAATTCATTATCCTCTTGACCGATAATATTTCATTGGCCAGTAAAGAAAAGTGGCATGGCTGAGTTATAAAGACAGTTATACACATCCGTTCGCTTGGCGAAATTATATCAAACGAAGTAGCTTTAATTGGGTAAAATGTAAATAAATAAAAGCATATTCTAGTAATCATAACATTGTAAGTGTTTTTGAAGCCCGCCGTGCAGCTTTGTCCTCGGTCTGCTGTTTTAGATGCGCTATTTCTTTGCAAATTCATGTAATCCATTATAATTTTCATTTCCGTACACTATGCTTTTAGTTATCTACGCGTGAATGTCTTTTTGAAAAGCTTCCCGCGTGATATGTTGAAATTATTAACTATTAAAACAACGATTAATTATAGAATACCCAAAAACAAGCTGAAGAACTATAGCCAGAAGTATAATTAATAGAAGTTTTCGTTATGGAAAATGATTTTGTTGAATTATCGTTACCGCACAAGTACTTCAAGATTTTTGTTGTTTAAGTTTATTATTTTATTTACCCCCTCGCGAACTGATTGTCAACATTCGCAGTAGCGACGGGGAAACGAGGCAGTGTCTCACTGTGCGGCGTTCATAAGTAGAGAGCGTAATTGTTAGACCTATACATTTTTATCTGTTGCGTTCAGACATTGCGTATACATTGTGCTAAGGCTCCTCAGCGGTGCTGCTAAATTAAAGGTACACAGGGTTTGGAGATATTTTTGTAAAATACTAAATTTACACGCCTAGATAGGTTGTATCCATTCCTTGGCGTCTGTGAGGCGACAATGGCGTGCGACCGGTGCTGGGCTTATTTTGAACGGTGGTTTCGAATGTCTTAGGGCTGCAGATGAAGAGATTTTAAAGAGATACGGACAGGACATTTTCAAATATTACAGTAATTGAAACAATTAGCTTGATTAAAAAATAGTTTTGCCTTAGACGACACTCATCACGCGCCCTTGTCGCCTCATGAGAGGCCCCTTAAGCGATAAGTCGGTAGGTTTATTAAGTTGATCTAAGTATTTGTAAAGTCTAAATGCGGACTGCGTAAGATTGCGACGGCAGGCGCTGCTCTATCTTTGTTTCCGATACATTTTTCGCAATTTTTATTCGTTCGTATATGTTCCTAAGGCCGAGTCGTAGATTAAAACGAGTCTGTTAAGACTCGTTGGGCTGCCTAAGAAAGAATAGGACGACAGTTGCCCCTTGTAGGACAGGGCACCATTAACAAGTACGGATGGAGCGTAACGTCGCTTTCTTTCGGTATCGCACTGTCCCTCCTTTCCTTTTAGTAATAGTTATATGATTATATTGATTTAGATTTGAGAGATTTCATCGTTATTATTTAGTGACCATATACAACGTAGTCTTTCTTAGGCAGCGAATAAATTAAGAGAAAAATTATTTTAATCTATAGGCACAATCCTTTGATCTCATACAACAGTTTACATTTTTGGTGCTCGTGTTAGATGATAAGCGAGGCCTTCGAGCTTAGTGTGTCCTGGGAGACGACAAATAAGGTTTGCACATTCATGACACGAACGCGACTCCTGCTAAGAGCCGAAGGTGTCGACGGAGTGGCGAGAGAACATCATGTTTCCTAAAGACAGCTAGTCGTAGCATTTATAGAACTGCATTTATTCAAACGGTCGGGGCGTTTCTCACAAAAATGAAGCTCTTGCAGCGCCGCAAAATTATTGGAAAAAAATCTATATTTTTGTAAGAATTTAAAAAGATTTGGCTGTGATTCGGACTTAAAGACGAAGGCGAGGGCGATGTACCATTTTGGCTGCGTTTTTTCCAAATTCAACACCATACTGTAAATGTTCTCGATTTCTCAAGCGAAACACTCGACGCGTCTCTGATTTTAAGTATTTTTTTATTTGATTCTATAGGAGATATTTTTGTTTTTTTCTAATAAATATTTTTTGTGAAATTCAGCAAGAATGAAGACACGGTTTATTTTGACTTGTGGTTATTTGTTAACGAGCCGCAGGGCTATGTCTATATTTAGAGCGTATTAATTGTTAAGCGTAGACTGACTGTGAACTAGTGGAACGTTCATCTCGGGCGATAAGCCTCTGTTAGAGCGGCTCTTTGTTGGGACTCTCGTGAGCGTTTGCACCAATTCACATAATTAAGGCCATAAAGTAATCTCGGTGTTAAGTGTTGTACATTAGATTTTTTTAACATAGATGTGAGGTTGTACGTGAAAGAACTCCGCCCAGTTATTTTCGGAATTCAGATGCATAAATATTCAATATATTTTCTTAAAACCAATATTCTGTTTGTACAGTGCGTTGTTGAAAAATGTAAAGAAAAAAAAATGTGTAGTGTATCTGATTAAAGTCGATGTCTCAGTATTAGATTTAAATTGCAAGGAGTTAGATTCTATGTTAGTTGTTAATTAATGTCGGTAAGATTCTCGACTGGACGGCGCGCGGGCGCAGGGGTCTCTCCCGCGCAGGTACGGCGCGCGGCCGCGGTCGAAAAATTATGTTGTGATTATATGATATAATTAGATTAGTAATTATGATAAGTATACGATGCGGTTGTAAAGAGCTCAAAGCTGGATGTTATTCCGCCTCGGGATTGTCCTATTTTTTCCAAATTTCTTTGAATAAAGGTTTCTCATTTTTTACCTCGTTTCATTTCATATTTCACACGGCGCAAACCGCGTTGTGAAATGTGAATTCACTTTTTAGATACATATCTGGGTCTCTAGACTGCGGGCCGCTACTGCAGGAAACCACGTCGTGAGTTCTGGCTCTCAGTCTTACATTGTTTGAAAGTATTATTAGAAGCAGACAGCCGTTTTAATAAGGCATACTAATAATTGTCCATTGTCACGCGATGGCATAGCGCGCGAGAAATTGTGTATCGCATTGAACATGGAACAGTCGCTTGACCTTGCTTATAAAGTGCACATGTAGCTGCTAACCGCTCGCGAGTTATCTCTATTACGAGTAAGGGTCGCCTTTTGTTCACTGTCTCGACTGTCGGACGCGTCTGCTGCCGGGACTTGTTATTCTTAGATAAGGACGCCGGCATAAATAAGGCACGCAGATAGCATTGGCAATTCAAGAAGGTTAGTTGCATTTTATGTTTATCACTGCTTATTTAATTAGGCACTAATAGTTATATAGTATAAGGTACAGTACCATAATGATAACTTTATCGAACTTAATTTTTTTATGGTATAGCGGGCAACGAAGTAGGTGGGTCTCCTATATGGTAAAAGGACAGCGCCCTTGGACAACAGCATCATATTCCAGGCATTGGTTGTATTACCGGCTTTTTACGCCGCTTAATGATTCAGATAACCTTACTCAGCGAAACACTGTAGAAGTACCGTTTCTCGCTGAGTAACCTGTTAGCCCGTGGTATCATTTCGGACGAGCCGACCCAATTAGTGGGCTAGCATATCTCTTCTCCAGTCCAGCATGGCTCTTCCACTCTGCCACGCGTAAATATTATAGTAATTTAACTGTACCATTATATAATATATCCCACGAAACACTTAAACTTTTATTTAAATTTTACAAGGCACGTAGGTATATGAAATAAATTAAATATTAATCTTGTGTTATGTAATACTATCGATAAAAACAAATACTCTGTTAAGTTGTTGATTAAAATTCAAGATTAGGCAGGCACTGAAAACAATAAAAACCATTTATTTTCTTAGATATTAGTGAAAGAAATGCCGGCAAAAGTGCAGCAGATATCCGAGTCTCTCTTATTGGGAGAAGGCCCGCACTGGGATGATGAGCAGCAAGCCTTGTTCTTCGTGGACATCCTTGACTGCTCACTGCATAAGTATGTACCAGCCAGCGGGGCTTGGACCAAGGCTACAGTCGGTAAGAATTATACTAGGATTACCTATATAAAAAGTAACAAATTACTGTTTCGTTGTACGTGTTGGTATGTACCTACCTGGTTGGCGTTATTTGAAAAGAAATGAAAATCGCAATTATAAATTATGCAGGTACCTATTTAAGATGAATGTCACAACGGGTTTGAATAGTAATTAACCCGTGGGAGAGCCATGCTGAAGCATATGCGGACGAACTAATTGGGCCGGCTCGTCCAAAGTGATACCACGGGCTCACAAAATACTCAGCGTGTGATGCTACTTGTACTGTACTCACTGAGTGAATGAGGATATCGGGGACCCTTAAAAGTGCCGCCTAAGCGGCGTAAAAAGCCGGCAACACAAACAATGCGCGGACTGTGGCGCTGTTCTCCATGAGTGGCGGTTTTCTCTTACCATATATGAGACCCACCTGCTCCGTTGTCCGCTATAATATAATAAAAACTACTGAGGTTAACTATTGTTATTTTATCTTAACAGATAATATGAAACAGTTTTCGTCTGGTTTAGCACCGCCCATGGACACTTATTGAGCAATAAGTTATGTGATATCTGATACATTTAGATGGTGGGCGAGTGGGCTTCGTGGTTCCAGTTCATGGTACCAAAAATCAGTTCGTAGTCGGCGTGGAGAAGACTTTTAAGATTGTCGAATGGGATGGTAAGGCATCTATGACAAGAGATGTTAGAACTCTGGGTTCTGTGGATCAGGATACGGATGCAGCTACCCGAATCAACGATGGAAAAGCAGATGCGAGAGGACGAATCTTTGCTGGTAATTCATTCAAATACTTCGAGATCAGCCAAGTTTGGTAGGAATTCTTGATCAGATTACACCTATAAAATTTATTTATTTAAACTTCAGACATAACAGGTTCTTATGTGTCAGCAAGTTTAATATTCAAGATATTTGCATGAATTATTTCCCACAATCAATGCTACCCTGGTAAAATATTAGATTAGATCCAATTCCTCTAGAGACTGAACGTAATCGCGTAACTGGGGGCTTTCCGAGACTATTGGTAGGTACAGCTAGCAATTCTTATCATCGCCTCCGACAGAGCTATCAGAACTCTTAATCCCAATCGAATAATTCCAGGTCACAATGAGTAACATAAAGGCCAATATACTTCTACCTGTGGTATTTTGATTCTTAACTGAATAAATATATAGAATTTGTTTTTAAAGTATATCGAATTAGGTACGATGGGTCAGGATGATCCTCCGGGTGTCATAGCAGAGAGCCAGGGCTCTTTCTTCCGGCTGGACAACAACGGCCAGATCAAGAAGCTGTGCGGAGGTATCGGCATCTCGAACGGCCTCGCCTGGGATCTCCAAGAGAAAGCGATGTATTACACGGACTCGTTTGAGCACAAGATCCGCAGATACGACTACGATGTTCTTACTGGAGAGATTTGTACGTATTCTATTATCTAATTTCGCTTCAAGACTTAAGAAACAAAAAGAACATTAAAAAAACTATCAGCAACTGGATATCAATGTCCAAATCCCAAGCGACTTATTTTTAATTTTTTTTTAATAGTATAGCGGACAACGGAGCAGGTGGGTGTCCTTATGCTAAGAGAATACCACCGCCCATTCACAACCGCGCCACAGTTCGCGCGTTGATTGTGTTGCCGGCTTTTTACACTACTCAAGCGGTATTTTTAAGGACGATATCCTCACTTACTTAGCGAAACACAATACAAGTACCGTTTCATGTTGAGCATTCTCTCCCACAGCTGACCAAACCAACTTTATAGTTTATTTATTTGTTACGTGTTAACTTTTCTTATATCCATTCCAGCAAATTTGCGATACATATTCGACTTTAAAAAGGCCGGTTTGGAAGGCACGCCCGACGGCACCACCATTGACACGGACGGCAACTTGTGGGTCGCGGTCTTCAACGGCTCCTGCGTCATCAAGATCGACCCGCGAACGGAGAGCTTACTTGAGAAGATCCCAATTCCCGCGCTGCAGATCACGTCTGTCGCGTTCGGCGGGCCAAACTATGACGTCTTGTTTGTGACGTCAGCGAATATTAAAATTGAGGGCAAACAGCAACCTACTGCTGCTGGCTGTACCTTCATGGTCACCGGACTGGGGGTTAAAGGGTTACCAGCCCACAACTTTATATTTAAGGAGTAATTAAATATTTTCATCAACAAATCTTATTTTTTTAAACTTATTAAGAAAACAAACAACTTAAACATTTCTTGTATATAAATTGAATATGCAATTCCGAACATCCCGATAGCTTCTTTAGGCGCGACTAGGAAGTACCTGGAAAACAATACAACGGAAGTTTCTGTACCCTCCGGTTTTCAAACATTTTTGATTCTGCCAATAGATAGTTAAACAGATAATTCAAAAAAAATTGAGAAAAATAATTAGAAAAAAATATGAAATTGAATAATAAAAATTATACAATAGAATTAATTATGTATAAATATTAAAAAATAATAATTTTCCAGTTCAACTACAAGATATGGTACTAATATTAATGCAGTTTTCTCAAAAAATTTAAACAATTTGCAGAGTAGAATTTATGTCTCTCATTTCAGTTACCATAAACCAATCATATCATAATGGAAGTATGATAGTAATTAAACTATTTTCTCGGAGTTAATTATTGTATATTACTAGTGTTGCATTATCAATTCTTTTTAAATTTTTATATAATGTAAAGATTTTTAACTTAACTGTCATCCCGAACAATTCTAAAAGACGTCCACCCACAAGGTGGACAGACGACCTTATAAAGGTCGCTGGAAGACACTGGATGCAAGTCGCCTCCGACAGGTAAGCATGGAGGTACAAAGGGCCACAAATGTCCAGCAATGGACGACTTACGGCTGAAATGATGATGACAATGCCAAAGAAGTTTTCTTCAATCGCGTGTGAACGTTACACGCACTTTTTAATTTCAAGTCATTCTGTTCTTAATACTTGCATGCATCTATTTTGTTTAACAATGTATAATTTCTTATATTCCTTCTGGGATATATTTTATGTCGCGCACAGAAATAATTTCTAATTTCTTGTAGTCAAGAACGGTAAATCTGCCTAATAATAAAAAAAAACATTTGATCGACAGCGTATAATCTTATAAAATATAGTTATTGTTGGCTTTTTGGTAATAAGCAGCACGGCGTCACAAGACAAATTCAATACAATATCTGTCGAATGTTAGTTAACACAACACAGCATCAGAATGACATTTAGCTATTAGGCGAACGTAGCTAAAAAACAATGAATATTACGTAAAATGTACAAATACATAAAATATAACACTTAGCAAATATTCTAGTCTAGCTTAACGCTGACGTTGGGGTGCCCTCGCACCCCGAGGCCCGTCACCTCGAACGTGGAGCCGCAGGGAGGCTTCTGCTCGACGCCGCGGTTCATGCACGCGCTTGTCACGTACAGGATGTCCAGGTTCGGACCTCCGAATGTAGCTGATGTGGTTTGGAGAGCCGGCGTCGGGACTTTCTGGAGTAGTTTGCCGGCTTTGGGGTCTATTTTAAGCACCTGTAATTGTAGATTAGATTGACAGTAAGTAAGCTTTATATTTTTCTAAATATTTAATTTTTACTATATCTTAGTTGAAATATGTTTTATCTCGTATTGGCAATGCGACTAATGCACGTCAACGAGAAATTTGATGAAATGTATAAGATATTGTTTCAGCAGCATATAATATACTTTGTATGACAAAGAAATGAAATATATCGTATGAAGACCACGTTCTCACGGAGTGCTCAGAGTCAAATGGTAGTTGTATTTGAAGCTTCTATTGTATTTCGCTGAGAGAATGAGGATATCGGAAGCCCTTAAAAATGACGCTTAAGCGGCTTAAAAAGCCAACAACACAACCAACCTGCTTCGTTGTCCCCTATATCATAACGAAATCAATTCAAAAATATTCTAATGAAAGAGTGTATTTACCTGGGAGCCGTCGAAGTTGGCCACCCAGAGGTTGCCGTCCGTGTCTATGGTCATGCCGTCCACGATGCCCTTCAACCCGTGCTCCGCGTATTTGAACACCATCCGGGGGTTGGCTGTAAACCCAATTCTTTATGCTCTCTAGATGTACATTTAATTCAATAATTTTTATTATCTTTCGCCAAAGAAAGAAGTAGAAAAAATAATATATATTTAGATACATAGTTTTTACAAAATTTACTCTGAAAACTGAGGCTGACTAACAGTGTGTCAGCTTTGTGTAATTAAATTAATCATTCGAGTACATACAAATGTCGCCCGTGTCGGGATCCCAGTCGTAGCGCCTGATCGCGTACTCAAACGAGTCGGCGTAGTAGAAGGCCCTGCTTCCCTCGTCCCAGCAGAGCCCGTTGGAAATGTCCACGTCCTGCACCACACGGTGGACGGTGCCGTCAGCATCCATGCGGTACAGGGACCCCTTTTTCAGGTGGAACTTGCCCGGCTCGTATTCGTGACCCATTGTACCTGAAAATACATTTTTAACGTGAAATAACCGCGAAGCGTCAGGTGTTGACCCCAAGAAACAAATTGTTAATGCTTAAAGTTAATGCTTTTAGTCTTAAAGTTGAAACTATTAAATCGAAAATCAGCTAAAATTCATTCAAATCACATTAATATGACTGCTCTCAACTTAATTAATTTCACAAGATGAATATCCCCATTTTTGCTATAAATTAAATGTGATTTTTTTAGTAGGATCGAAAGAGTACTGACCGACAAAGAGGCGGCCGCGCGGGTCGGCCTTCGCGTCATTGATCCTGTTGTCGGGAGTATGCTGGTCGATCTCGGCGATTCTCTTCACGACCTTCGCGGTTCCCTCGCCGCCATCCCACCGGATCAAGCTCACGTCCCGCTTCAGACCCACCAGGAACTCGTCGCGGGTACCTTCCACGGGGATTATGAATCCGGGCATATCGGCTGAAAGCAATATTATACTCATCTCACGTTTTTGAGACTTACATTTCATTTACACTCATAAAACATTTTTACATTTGCCGGGACTTAAACCCAAACGGAAAACTCAAATATAGAGACGGTTAATATTTTAATTTTAATTGTAGCTTTTATATTGTTGTTCGCACCCGTGGGAGAGCCATGCTGAAGCATATGCTGACGCACAAATAGGGGCGGCTTGTCTAAAATGAGATCACGGGCTCACAGAATACTCAACGTTAAACGGTATTTGTACTGTGTTTCGTAGAGTGAGTGAGGATATCGAAGGCCCTTAAAGTGCCGCTTAAGCGGCGTAAAAACCCGCAACACAACTAATGCGCGGACTGTGGCGCAGTTATAGGCGGCGGTGTTCTCTTACCATATAGGAGACCCACCAGCTCCGTGGTCAGCTATAGAATAAAAAAAGCTCCGATATTTTTCAGTGATGACTACAGTAGAAAAAAAGGAAATGTCTCCATGCTTAAAATGCACAATTTCACTGGTGCTTTAACAAGAGATGCACGTACGCAGTTTGGAGCTGGTGCACTTGCCGGTGCTGGGATCGTACTTGTGCACGGAGCGGTCGAAGATGCTGACGAAGAACAGCGCCCGGTGCTCGTGGGACCAGTGCGGCCCTTCGCCCAGCCACACGGGCGACGTCACTGCGGACACCTTCACCGACATCTGCACAACAATCGGAGACCATTCTACAACCGTGCATTCATTTAACGTCAACTAAAGCTAATCCTTCTTTACATAATCCGCATAGGATTTTGCCACTACACACGAATCGTTCTCACCTCTTTCATGATTTGTAAAAACCTCGACACAGGATTACGACAACCAGTAGCTCTTCAGGAAGGAAAAACGATCGCGCGAACCGACCATCCGTCTCCACTACTGACATAAAATCGTAAATCTGTTATTTATAAACAGGCTGACGTCACTCAGGACAAAGATAAGGGTTGATACACACTTGCACCGGGACGTTTTGTCCTTAATTCTCCGACATCATTTACAAATACGAACATCCAACTGGAATATATAACCCGCGATCCTCAACTTATTTTAGTCACGGGCCCCCAATATTTCACGGAAATTTTTATAAAATAAAAAGCAAAAAAATCAGATTGAGTGATAAGCATTTATGTATGGTCCAAATATGACATCGCGGACCCACGACATATACTAGCGGAGCACTGGTTTAAAAACAATGATCTAAGCAATTAAGAAAACATGAGCGACGCTGACAAACATTCTTATCTCGGTGAATTTGAATTTTATAAATCGCGCGTCTTTGCTTAGAAATAAACTCTTTATAATACACGCGACACGACATACCGCTAGTGCCGGTTGAGCCTTATTTTATACGGAAACTAGACTTAATTGCAGAGAGGTAATGCCCACACTCAATAGCTTCATTATTTCTTACGAACAGATGAGAAATGATTGATGTCACGTTAGTTTCTCAGAAAATTGCCTCACATTTTGCTACGGCGACCCCTCTGTACGAGGAAAGCCAACTCATTTTGTTCATAACAAATATTCCAATTAAAAAGATTTTATTCAACGAGTGCTTCGCGCCATAAGAATTGTAGATCTAAGATATGTTCCGTAGCCACGAACCAAGAACCCAATAGCAATATGGCCTTGATCTATCTGGGTGCATCGACCGCTAAGATATTCTAATCAGCAATCGTCATTTGTGTTATGAAATCGTCGTTACACATTTTACGTAATACTAGTTACATATAAGAAAATATTCACAGTACACCGTAAACCAAAATACAATCGAAATAAAAACTTTAATTTAGGTTTTTTAAATAGTTTTAAAAACTCAATTAAAAGTACAAAAATGTATTATTTTTAAAATTCATCAGACCATGGTTGTTCTGACCGAGTTCCCAATTAAAATGAATTCGAATAAATATTTAAAAGTTAAAAATGATAGATAAGCCTTCACGACTAATGCCTCGAAGGCATAAATAGTTCTTATTATACTCACAAGGAACGGAAAGAATTTTAAATGATTTATTTGCAGCATGATAATATATCTTATATATAAAAAATATCATATCTTCAACATCTGTCACTCGATCACCTTATCAGCATTGAGTTGATTTCATTTAACCACTTACCGGTGTATTTCTAATATAAAAAATATAAATTTGCCAAATTTAGCATGATAACTTTGACACTCGATAAATAAAATGGATAGATGCATGGTTCTGTCAGGCTGTGTGGTCAAGTTATACCAAAATAAGACAGCCTAGGTGTCATCAGTTAAATTAATTAAACGTGAACATGTACATAAAAGATTTCTATGAAGAAATCTATTAGATTTTCCTTGCAAAGTGTGTACTTATTATCACAAATGCCATAAATGCAATCTGATAACTAAATTGAAGGCTCTAACAAACTCATCTACGGAAATTACTTCGACGCGTTTCGTAGACTACTCGAGTTATTTACTGCCTTACGTATTATAATAAATCAAATGATTTATTTAATCATTTATGAACGTCACCTATGGTATGGAACGAATGGTAGTTGTACTTGAAACAATGCTATACTGTTTCACTGAGTGATTGAGTGGCGTAAACAGCCGGCAACACAACCAATGCACGGACTAAAGCGCGGTTGTCTATGGGTGGCGGTTGTTTTCTTACCATATAGTAGACCCACCTAGTTCACGAACGCGCTCAATAAGAAAAACAACCAAAACAATTGAGTTAAATAAATTTTTCCTAAATGAAATACAGTAAACTATTACATATGTTTAAAAATTCTAATTCTAATATTTGTTAATATAACGTCAAGACCGTAGATGTTACGTTCTCACCGAACGTTCCTATACAAAAAGCTTTGCCTATGCTTTATTAAAGTTTGTCTCATGGAAAGCCCGAAAAGTGGGTTGTAATCTGACCAGAAACTGTGGCCAAAATATATAAAAATATAATCCCGTATTTCAATAATATATGCGTAGAAGTAACGTGTTTTGTTATTGTCAAATATTTTAGATAAGCTGGTACTTACCATAGCAAGAGTTAAGAGATAACGCTACGCGTTCGTTGAGCCGTCTGAGCGATGCACCACGCGCCGCTAAACTTATATACCTTGCGTCCATATCTAATCTCCGAGCGGTGTTAGGGCTGACAGGTGGGATGTTTCGGCCATTCCACGTTCTCAGCTTTACATGTGACCAAAATCTTCTATACTGGTATCCTAAGAATTCTAAAGCCCGTCTTACTAGTGTCACACCAAATGCTTGTGTCGTCTGTACGTGCTAATGCGATTTTAAGGCAGTTCATACTATCAAATGTATATTCAGATTTTTTATTTGAGCACCTTGTAGCTAAGTGGTTTAAATTCCGGTCCAAAGAATTATAATTTATTCGGTCAATGGAGAAAGGCTTGACAGTGGTCGGGCTAGTGTCTTAATACTGTCACACCCGTGGGAGAGCCATTCTGAAACATATGCGGATGCACTAATTGAGCCGGCTCGTCGGAAGTGATACCACGGGTTCACGGAATACTCAGCGTGAAATGGTAGTTATACTTGAAACGATGGTTCTACTGTGTTTCGCTGAGTGAGGGTGGTTATCGGAGGCTCTTACAAATGCCGCTTACGTGGCATTAAAAGCCGGCAACACAACCGATACGCAGACTCTGGCGCTGTTGGTGATGGACGGCGGTATTCTTTTACCATATAGGAGGTCCACTTGCTCCGTTGTAGCTATATCATAAAAAAATTCAAACGCAATTTAAGAATTCTATTTATTATTTACGCAATTAGAAAGATATTTTATCAAAATAGTTCGATTTGATTATACTATGGCGGAGATAATGATCAGATGGGCAGATTAATATTTAAATTGATGACGTTGCATTCATTCTGCTATGTTTAACAGCAAATAGCTCTCAGTATTTGAATACCACGTTAACTTGCTGCTTAAACGACGTAAAACCCGGCGACAACCAGAGATCTCTTATCATCACTATTAGCTTATAGTAAAAAATATAATATCGGTGAACTGTTCTAACATATAACAGAGTGTGGCAAATAATTAGGACCGTCAGTCAAAAATCAATACTACTAAAAGTTAATAATTACTGCTGTAGTATTTTTATGGTACAGCGGATAACGGAGCAGATGGCTCTCCTATATGGTAAGAGTACACCGTCGCTCATCACCAACCGCGCCACAGTCCACGTATTAGTTGTGTTGTCGTCAATTTATGCCGCTTAAGTAGAACTTTTTAAGGGCGTCCGATATACTCACTACCGTCAGCGTAACATAAAAGCACCGTTTCAAGTACAACTACCGTTTCACGCTGAGTATTCCGTGAGTCCGTGGTTCGACGGATGAGCTGGCCCAAGTATTGCTTTAGCATATATTTCAGCATGGCTCTGCCACGGGTGCGGGCCACTGTCAAGCCCTTCCAGAGACCGAATAAATTATAAATTAAATTATAATTATACGGACCAGGATTCGAACCCGATATCTCACGCTTCATGGTAGAGTTTTATTACCATTTAGCTACGAGGCTCTCTATGTTATTTCTAAAAACTGAGCTCTAACGCAAGGAAAGACTAATCCCATTTATCATATTTGTCGAGATTAACATGGACTATTATCACCACTGTTGCATTTTATTGACACACATCAATGTTGGATGCAGTTGATCTCTATCAATACGATAAATCCCGCCACAAATCCGTTCGCAGATAAGATGGCGTCGTTCGGCGATACTTTGTGTCTACGAGTTATTAGGAGCAGCCTTAATTTGTTTTAAACGATCTAATGAACGGAACATTTCTGCTAATCAACTGGGACGAAAACAAACCAGGTCGCAAATAGCGCTGGAGGTGTTAGGTGCGTATCCGGATAAAAATTAATTTAAACTAATTCAACAATGATATATGTATTAGGTACTTAACAACACAGAATTACGAACGATTAATAAAAAATTAAGACAACGCGAAGAGCAGTCATAAATATGAAATATTTACACATTTACTTAAATAATTTTATAAGCTTGAGTTTAAACCATAGAATTTAGATGTTAACTATAGAATATCGATGTTTGGTGCGAATAAAACAGCGACCGCGTCATTTTTTAAATTATTTTCTGGAAAACAATATATTTACCGAGATTTTACATGTAAATTGGGTGGAGTTTTAATCATAAACTATTGGTAAATGTGCTCAATTAAAGGAAAAATTATATTTTGCAATGAAACGTAATTAATTATGATGTGGTCAATATTCTTTGTAAAGAAAATTTCCACCATTTTAGTTCTTACAGCCAACAGAGTTAAAATAGAACTTAAAAATAATTCAATGTCAGTATGGTTTGTGATAAGTCGTAATTACAATTAGATTACTTTGCAATTATTACCATATTATTGTTATTGTGTTTGCCTCTTTCAATACCGACAAAAATATGAAAATCCATTTCAGTATTTTCAATTTTCAAACCCTTCGGTACCAATATCAGAAATCATTTTGAAGTCTCTGACTGAAGGACCACCAGTTTGAGGATCATTGTCAGCACTAGCGTTGCTTTTGGAGCGAATGATCCGTCGCCATTTGTTTCTATCTGTGTAGAATTGCGAGGACGACGAGTTTTAAACTGGATTGGACCTTCTTGTTGGTGTATGCCCTCGCGATCTTTTGTCTTCTGTATTCCCAACTACAATCACCTTTTCTAAACTCTCGCCTCCGCGGCGGGCTGTGTGGCCAAGCATGACAGAATACGCGGTTGACATAGTGTAGATAAGCGAGTTTTTAATTGCAGCTGTGTCAGGATCGATGCATTAGTGCGCTTCGTCTCAACATGCGTCTCCAGCACCACATCTCAAGAGCATCAGAAATAATAACCATCAAAGTTTTCGACCTAATCAAACGAAACATTCATCGCAATTACCGAAATTCGAAGCAAGGTCTACGGTGCGACACGAGCCACATAGCCACAGAATATCAATTTTTATCAATATATGTTTACTTACATTTAAGTTCATAATGTCATGCCTCGTAACTTGCAGCATTGCTATATGTAAGTGGTATTAAGCTGGCGGCCGAGGGATCCCAATCACTTCCAAGCCCTTGCCAAAGACGCACACCCTTAATTCTGACCTAGAATTTACGAATTATTTAATAAATATATTATCTTTATGATATAATACTTAATTTATTAATAATTAGTAATTTAAGGAGTTGGCGAAAGACGAGTGAATTTTTTACCTGTTGGATAGTTACGCTGAAGCATAAGCTGATGCACTTATTAAGCCAGCTCGACAGAAGTGATACTACGGACTCAAAGAAAACCAGCGTGTGACAGTTCTTGTATTGTCTAAAGCGCGGTTTGTGGGGCGATTGTCCTTGGGCGGCGGTGATCTTATACCATATAGGAGACGCACCTGCTTCGTTGGCCGCTATATTATAGAAAAATAAACTCACTCATCGCTTTCAAGGAGCCGCATTCCCTGAACATCCGCCACATCGGTAAACACTCGAGCCCTGAAGTCGCACTTGAGCCCATCGACAAGAGACCACTGGAATAGCGTTACTCTCTGGTCAATTGAGGCCGATAAGAGGAGGTTGTCTATTAAAATTACACCTGTTACTTGAGAACAATGGCTCCTTCGACACGTCCATCTTGCATTTAGGGCAACATTTTTATCAACTGACATTAAGCTAAGAGAAACTGCGTTATCGTCACCTCCGGTAGCCATTAAGAACTCTTTATCAGATACTGCCGCAACATCGATACAGTTAATTCCAGATTTGTGAATGTTATCCCAACGATCGTCTGACATAAGCCAGGGTATACTCCAGACATACAAAAAAGAGTGTGATGTGCTAGAGATCAACAACTGTTTCTCAGCTAATTCAAATAATTTCACCTTCAAGAAACATAAATATTTTTCTATACAATCTGTATTCTTCATTTCACTTGTGTGCAGATTGAACTCAAACAGTCTAATTTTGCCATCAGAGCATCCAGCAAAAATTGAAAATTTCACATCATCAGTACTCAACAATTCCAGATCCATCACTCTTGTCTCTGGATCGAAATCATTTTCGCAGGTTTTCCTTCTGTCAACACGTTCCTTGTCTGTCCCTTTGATCATGTAACTGACCAATTCTTGTACAGATATGCGAATTCTATCTTCACATTTTTTAAATAATAATCTCTTAACACACACTTGTGCACGACCCCCAGCAGACACAACCAGTAGAGATTTATCATTTAACTCTTTTATTTTAACAGTCCTTATACTTGACAACTGTCTGAATAGTAATTCTTCTTTAAATTGGTTCTCTGAATTTAAACTTGTGATGCGCAGTGTGGTGTCTTCGCCTCCAGAAAAAAGATATGTGAGTGAGAAATCCAGAGGGCATCTGCAGGATGTCAGACAGTTGATTTCTTTTGAATGTGTGCCATTTAAAATATTTCTAGACATAATTTTATTTAATTGGAATGTATGAGAATTTATAGTTGATCCTTTTATATATATGAAATTTATATATTCACTAAAATTATCATCACTCTTTTGTATGTAGCGTATGACATCCCAGGACCGATGACCGCCACCACACTCAACTTTCAAAACCTTCATATTATTCACTAGGTCATACACAATAAAGGTCCTCTCTTGGAAACCACAAACATATTTGTTATCATGATCAATAAATTTTTCTACCCATTGATATTCCAAATCTCGGCTGCTCATATATTTAGTCATAGTAAAGTATTTTATAGTTCCCTGTCTACCAGTAGTTAAAAATTCGTTACTATCTAGCATTCTTATAGATGTAGGCCCATATCTGCCATTGATGTGCTTAAAAGTTTTAATTGGTTGTGATTCACCTCTAACATAGATGTGAAGATTTCCACATCTGTCTCCAGCAATGAGATTATTTCCAGACATAGCCACTGCCGTTAACCACCGCTCTTTACATTGGGGTAAACTGAAATTGGCAAATACACTCAATTTGTTGTCAGCAGTCAACACAATTATTCTACCAATTTCAGCACAAAACACTAAATGTCTGTTTCCTGCCCAGTGCATAGACATGATTTTACCAATTTCAAGTTTAGCATCTATAATATTATTCAATGTATTTTCTTTGCAATTTTCAATAAAAATATCAAGTTTTCCAGACATGTCTGCTACCGCTATAAGTTGTTTACAAGATGAAATGCTCAATAGCTTATATGTTGTTTTATGACATAGTTTTAATTCAGTTCTATTATTTAAGTTAATATTATAATATATTAATTCATTATAGTCCGTCATGATAACAATATTATTTTTGGCAGTGACGGCTATTTTCTTAGGTGACTTGACATTCAAATTTAGTGAGACACTAATTTTATTATCAGTAATCATTGATAACGGGTGAATGACTACTCCAGCATCACCTCCTCCAGTAACTACATAATCATCATTTGCATCTATTGTCCATATGCAAGCATTTCTGTGAGATGTTATTTTTTTTAGAAGCTTTCCATTCAAGCCCCAATAACATATTGCTGAATCCTCTCCAATAGATACAATATACTCATTTAAAATACAATTCCTCATAACTCGGGCACCATGCCCATATAACTCATGCAGGCATGTTATATTTTCTATATTTTTCCATGATTCTTTTGTATAAAAACCTTGCTTCATTGGGCACTTAATTTCCCAAACTCTTACAGATCTGTCATCTGATGTGGTGACTATAATACCTCTTTTGCAATCACAACTTATAGAAAAAATAACACCCTGAAACAGTTATATGCTTTTTAAAATAATGTTGAAATTATCCCAATAATTAATTCCTATGAGTAAACAATAATTAACTAACCTTATGTCCTTTTAAATGATAAAATGATTCTTCATCAGGAAATTTGATGAGGACTTCAGAAAAAACAGTACCACAAAGCACTAATACATCATCTAGAAGTTTTACTAGTAGACCACTGTATAAAATTGAGTTCTCTGTGCTTCTCTTCTGATTGCAAAGAAGTTTAAACTCTGTATTCCATACCTACAAAACAATTATTATATTTATTATCACAAAAACTACTTTATCCCTCAAATTATAATTCATTTGGGCTTTTAATGTTACCTCTACAACATTGTGGGCTGTGAGTACTGCAACTTCATTGTTGGACAGCCATATGACTGAGTGAAGCCAATCATCACATGAAATAGGCTCAATACAGCAATGAAATTCATTTGTTTCTACATCAAGTCTAATAATTGTAAATTGTTTGCCTCCAAACAGTATCAGTTTAATATCGTCTTCTGAAGGAACTATGCCATAAATTTTTTGTCCATAAAATACACGAAATTTCTGTTTCAGCTTACTCGAATTATCTTCAAATATATGCAACCAACTTCCAATTCCTGAAAAGGGAGATGGAACAAGAATTTATATTCACAGTTATACTAATAGATACTCAATATTATATATAATTTTACAATACCGGCTAATATAAATTGGCGGTAAAACTTAACACTCGTCACATCAGTTTTTAAAAGCACGGACATCGTGTAATAATCCTTAAATTTAAAAAAACCTTAAAGATAACTGATATCTATGATCGAGGCAGGCTTGCCTCACTCGCACGTGTATGTATCGATGTTAGTAATCCTTGTTGAAAAAATATCGATACATCGATACTATTTTTTTGATATGTCAATATTTAATATAGTAGAATCTCGTTAACTCGAACTTCCTTTAGTCGATAAAATGCTATTCCATACCGCTGAACGTCTAAATATACGGTATCTCCAATTAATTAGAATTTGTAACTTGAACAAAATGTTAAAAATTTGGAAAAAACAATTAATTTTTTTTAGACATTTTAATGCAAAATAATCCAGGTAACGAAATTTAAAAGCTCAACTTGTTTAACAGTGTATATTAAAAAAAATTCATGTACTTGTTTACCTATTAATTATATTTTTAAATGGTTTACTATATTTCCGATATTTGCTACAATAAAGTTCAATAATCTCCAATCGAAAGACAACTAATAATGAACATAGAGGTCAGTCAAATAAATAAAACATAATTTGCAGTTAGTATCTGATTTTAATTTTTTGTAAATTTTCTGTTTTTTTGACAAACACCGAAAACAGAAATACCGTTTCTGTTTTTTAGATAATCATGTAAAAAACGTGCTTCTGTTAATTCATTGCTATTCTCATTGGAAGTTATCCATAGGGTAATGTTCTCCGTATTTGTTTAAATGTTCTTCCATTTCTTGCATTTGTTTTCTGAAATAATATATAAAAAATTAAATAAAGGCCAACTATCTAATTGTATTGAAAGATTGTATGAAATGAAATGAAATATTTTTAATACAAAAATGCAGCTAGTTGAATGTCAAAATGAGTCTACCACCGGTTTAAAGCCAAGCCCACTGAGAAGAACAAGCTCAGAGTGTGTAATTTTTTGGCTTCCGTGAGATATTTAAATTATAACAAAAGTTGTTTTACAAAATCATCAACACTATAAGTAAAATGCTTTATCACACAAACGTCCCTTAACAGTTTTTAAAATTTATTTAAAGAAAGATTTTGAATTTCTAGTATCCTATTGTATGCTTTTACAATATGCATTACATATATAAATGAAGTTAACAAGATAAAAATATAACGCATTTTAATCACAAAGGTAATAGAAATGGTTCTGCTCTTTACAAATATTACAGGCCTGGAAAAGTATAATTCTAGGCGTTAAATAAAAAAATTACTGTAATTTTGGCGGCATGTCATAATAGACATCTTCAAACATCTCCTTCCAATGAGGCTTCTTCTTTTTCTCGGCATTCTGCATCGTCCGAACCACTAAGTTCCGATACTCCTTCACGAGCGACCTTTCCGCCTCATCGTTCCACAAACCTGGAAGCAATGCGTAGTCAATAAAAATGAGAACTTTTCTTCTTTCGTTTCCCAATTCTTATTTTGATTTGTTATCATTTCAATCCTCACGAAATACCAATAAATTACAAAGACTTTTGTGATTTAGTCAGATTAATGTTTTAAATTATAAAACTTTAGTAGTTGTATACAGAAATTCAAAAGGAAATAAAGATACATGTATTTGGTGCCTATGATAGGCATCTTTTTTTTTAAATTTATTTAAGAACAACAAACATAAAACTAAAACATAAGAGACAACAAAGACAAAATTAATAATAATGCCACCAACTACGTATCAGATTAAAACCAATCTTAGATTAACGCCAGTGTAATGTACAAAAAGGGTAATAAAAGCAAAACAGATTAAGAAATTAATGAAAGAGAGAATTTACGAGGGTTTTGAATACAGGATATTTAAATTTACACAACGAACAACAAAAAATATAAATTTCAACAAATTATTTATTGTAGGACTCCAACATGCGACGAATAAGTGAGTACCGAGAGCAAAATACTTTACGCACAAAGCTAGTTCTAGGTACCGCATAACATAAAAGGTATCTTTCTTATCTAATCAATGCAATCAAAGTTACTAAGTTACACCTGCGGTTTTCATCATATGGACCTTTGCTGAGATGGGTAATAAAACAGTTCTTACCTTTATTTTCAAGGTACAGTCTGAGTTTTTGTACTGGGTTTTGATCGGTACTCCACTTTTGTATTTCCTCCGAGGACCTGTACGCCGTACTGTCGTCTGACGTCGAATGATGGCCGACCCTGTTAATTCAAAATGGTTTCAATTTTATTTCAAATTTGAGCACACAGGCACATTTGAACGTTTCAAAAACTGAGAGCTCACAATCACTAGTGAAGTATAGTTCGAATCCCAAGTGACGGTATGTTTAAGACCGCTTCTACTGTGTTGTAGAACATTTATCATCAAGTACAAAAATACTAGCACATACAAGCACCAACTAGCCAACAGCTTCTAAATAAACCAACTATTGTGTATTTGGCGATAAAAAAAAAAGAAACCCCATAAGTTTCTTGTCGGTTTTCCTCGTAGGTATCTTCCGAAGCAATGGTGGCTTTACTATTGAATAAATGCTTTTGAATTTGGCTGAAATTTGTTAAAGAAACGTATCTTTGAATTGAATCTGTATACTTTTAGTGTTAGGTATAAGGTACCTGTAAGACATGGCCTCGATGAGCACAGGTTTGTTTTTGAGAGCTAGCTTCCTAGCCTTGGCGACCGCGTTGTAAACGGCCAGGGTGTCGGTGCCGTCCACGCGGATGGTTTGGATGCCCATGGACGGACCTCGGGCGGCTATTCCGTCGCCTCGGTATTGCTCGCTGGACGGCGTTGATATCGCATAGCCATTGTTTCTACTGAACACCAAGGGTTACCATTCACAATCCAGACTATTCGTATTTTTAATTAAAGGTCCTCGTTTTGTTATCAAACATCAGTTGAAAATTTGTACTTTATATACAAACAAAAAATAAAAAATAGTGTAAGTGCCAAAAACGTTTTACCAAACAAAAAACAATGAAAAACGTGCAAGGTGAGGGTACCAGAAGAGTATGACAGGGCAGTCGAGCGTGGCTGCAAAGTTGAAAGCGGCAAAGGCATCCCCCTCGGACGCGGCTCCCTCCCCGAAGTAGCAGATCACACAACGGTCGTTGTTCGGCCTTCGCTTGAATGCGTACGCCGCCCCAACCGCCTGCGGCATTTGTGTTGCTGCGACATGTCAAATCAAATTCAGCAACGTCTACAAACACCTACTTTTTCTGCGAGATAAGACTCACCCAGAGGGCTGGAGATGGTGACTATGTTCAACTGCTTGCTTCCGTAGTGGACGGGCATGTGCCTGCCCTTGCCGGGGTCTTCGTAGTTGCCGTAGCACTGGTTCACCATCTCCGTTACAGTCACGCCGCGGTAGAGAAGCACTCCGACCTCCCTATATTGTGCGTAGACCAGATCCTGCGGAGCCAGAGCTGCCGCGCTGCCGACTTGCATGCCTTCTTCGCCGTAGTTCGTCATATAGAACGATATCCGGCCCTGTCTGTAATGGAAAACGGCTCAATTTATCTGTCGGTTTTCTTTTTTTATGGTATAGCGGAGAACGGAGCAGGCAAGTCTTATGTATGGTAAGAGAACACCGCTGCCATATACAGCCGCGCATTGGTTGTGTTACCGGCTTTATAAGCCATTCAAGCAGTATTTTTAAGGGCCCCGATATCCTCACTCTCTCAGCAAAACACAGTACACGTACCGCTTGTCTGAAGTATCACTTCAGAGGAGCCGGCCCAGTTAGTGCACAGCATATACCTCAACATGGCTCCCACATAGGTTTATTCCGCTCATTGCGTTGTTTGAAACGGGACTTTTGGACATAGTACGGTCATTAATGAGTGGATTCAGCAAGGCTAACTGATGGTTTAGGAGTATTTAAAATGTACCTTTGAGATTCATATAAGATCTTATCCATCTGGTTGAGTTGGACCATACTTTTGTACATGTTGAGTAGAACTTCATTTTCAAGTTTTGGCTCCTCGCTGTCAATCAAAACTCGACCGCTGTTGTCAAGCACTCTATAAACCGGTATCGGTTCGTAACTATGTTCATTTAAATATTTCATCTCGGTCACATACGGCGCTTTGGCACCTAGAAATTCGGCGGTTTTTCTAACATTCTCTTGTGTTTCCACCCTTACGTGCGTAGACAACAACTGCAAATTAAATAAGCTACTTGAATTCACCACAACAGTAGTTAAAATGGCCACTGCATTTTACATGTCTGCTGAACAAGCTGGTGATTCCATAAGATAAATAAGTAAGCTCTAGCAATAGTTGGTGGTACTGCAAAACAATTTGGTTTAGGAATCAGTGAAGTAATATAGTAAATGCCTTCAGTAAGTGTTAGGTAAACAACAAGAAAAAGCAGGAACTGCCATAAATGCTTTACTTTCTGAGCTCCAAACTGCTGAAGGGCAAGTCAAAGAATTTAAAGCTGCAGTGGAATCCATAGGTATAACTGCAGAAGAGATGTCACAAAAAACTGCTCAAAATGGTCAAGAAGCACTACTTCCATATATACTTATACTATATATATATACTTTTTTAAAAATTTAGAGAACATAGATAAACAACAACATTCACAAATTCTTCTCAACCTTTTCAGTCAAGAATATCAGGATGATATAGCATTACTAGTTGGAAGCTTAAAGAATTATAAAGATGTCATAAATCATATAGCTGATGAGAAAAAAATTTAAAAGTCCATGCAAGAAGAGTTTAACAATCATGCAGAAACTACAGCAAATAATTACACAAATACTCAAAAATACAATAGCAGAGCTAGGAATAAACTCAGGGTCAGTTAACCTCTTGGATAAGTATGATTTTTACATCTATATCTAAAGGTATAGCTTGGTTTGCAGAACAGTGTTCAATTTTACCTACAGGAGTTATGAGCATAATTTCAGCTTTTAAGGTAAGATTGCAGTGGTAGGTTTTGGTTATGCATTTGCTTGCATTGGCTGGAGGTGGAATACTACCTTTTAAGGCAATTTTTCACAGAACACTTCTGCCAGTATTAACTTCATTATCAGCACGTATTCGTGCATTCCAGCAGTAATTATGGGATTTAAAGCTTTAACGCTAGCCATGGTTACTAATCTTATATGAGCTGCTGTTGCTGGATTATCAGTTGTTGCAGCACTTATAATCGCTAATTGGCAAAAGGTAAAGGACTTTTTCTCAAATATCTGAAACTTAATTACAAAACCCATAGAAAATTGGATTGGTACAGAAAATTAACTAATATTAATCTAATAAAAGCTTTAGAGAAACCAGTAAAAACAAAAATAAGCAATACAACACGTGAAAATAGAATAAGAGAGTTATTTTTAATTTAATAGCATTTCTTAAAAACTCATAACTTGGTCGCGATTTTCATTAAAAGACAAACTAAGAAGGGCTGGAGTATCCACATGAACCTCTCTAAATTTGCTCAGAATCGCTTAACTTGACGCGTCTAGTTTAACACTCCCGAAAATTGCGATAATCATTCGATTTAATCTTAAATATCTTTATCTCTCGGACCTTATTTTCTACTCTCATTCTAAATGATTAACCTTCTATTATGTTCTTCTGCTCTGGAGTTAATGCCTTTTTACAATACTTTTTATATGGAATTATAACATTGCAATTATCGCCAACCTTGATATACAGAATCGGCATGTTTTATGCTATCAAGTGGTAAATATTTTTCTTGTTTCCTTATGAGAAAATCGCTAATTCTACCACGTCATGGCTTTGACACTGATAAAATTCTTCCTCATTCTTTGAAAATAATCTCAGTTTTCATAGTGTTGGTTCTTTTTTTCCTGAATATGATTTCTTCCATTTTTTATTATATTATTTATATATATCTTCTATATTTTTTTTCCAGGTTTTTCTCTTAATTTCAGAATCACTTTATTATAAACTACGCTAGTTTTGTTCTTGCTCCCTTCTACCAGACGCTATTCGGTTTAAGATGTAAGAATGTAGGAGCTTTTTTAACTTTTTCTACTTTTTTATATAGTATATTAAGTATCGTATTCGGTGAGTTATTTGCTATAAGATTATTTAAATAATCTGTTTTTCTTCCTACTTTATCAAAACAAAAACCATGCAATTTTTTAAAGGCAGGATAAATACTAAGTCCTACTCTATGTAATACCCTAGATAAATTTTTTGGCGTAAAAAGTTCTTTCTCGGCTAAGAAGTGTTTTAAATAATTTTCTTTATTAAAACATATTCTATGAAAATCTGTTAAAATATAGGTGGCATTATTTCCTGCCATGGATAATATACTCGATAAATCACTCGGTCTAAAACGTGCCTGATAGAAATCATCTAAAGGCTGCTTTCTGTTTCCTGCCTCATCAAAACAAATATCATGAAAATCTTTTAAAGCAGAACAAATATTAGCTCCCGCTCCATGCAATATCTCGGATAAGTATTCCGGCATAAAACCTTCTTTTAAGAAATGACTCAAATACCCTTTTGCTACTCCTATAAAACAAAAATAATGAAATTTTTCTAAACTCTCCGCTGCCGCACTCAATATGCTGGATAAATCACCTGGCCTAAAACCTGCATTATAGAAATCATCTAATAGTTCTGTTTTTTCCCCTTTGTCATCAAAACAAACACTATGCAATCTTTCTAAAATAGAGGAAGCACGTATTCCTGTTCCACATAATATAGAGGATAAGTTACATGGCCTGAAACCTGCATTATAGAAATCATCTAAGAGTACTGTTCTTTCTCCTTTGTCATCAAAACAAACATTATGCAAATTTTCAAAAGCATCTTTAGCTTTAGCACCTGCTCCACATAAAATTCCAGATAAACTAGGCATCATAAAACTTTTTTCTCCATCTTTTTCCTCAATAAAATGCTTTAAATGCTCTTGTTTATTTCCTTGTTTATCAAAAAAAGTATTATATAGTTCTTTAAAAGCTTTAGGAGCTTTAGATCCTGCTCCATTCAAAATACTGGACATTTGAGCTGGACCTACTCCATTGTTTCTTAGAGTTTTTAAATATTGTGTTTCATTTCCTTGCTTATCAAACCAAAGATCATATAACTCTTTAAAAGTTTTAGGAGCATTAGATCCTGCTCCATGCAAAATACTGGACATATTAGCTAGATTCATCCCCTTTTTTTCCAGATTTTTCAAATATTGTGTTCTATTTCCTTTCTTATCAAACCAAAGATTAAATAACTCTTTAAAAGCTTTAGGAGCATTAAATCCTGCTCCACCTAAAACACTAGACATTATAGTTAAATTGATTTCTTCTTTTTCTAAAATGTTTAAATATTGTGTTTTGTTTCCTTGCTTATCAAACCAAAGATCATATAACTCTTTAAAAGCTTTAGGAGCTTTAGATCCTGCTCCATGTAAAATACTGGACATACTAGATAGATTTATCCCCTCTTTTTCTAGAGTTTTTAAATATTGTGTTTTGTTTCCTTGCTTATCAAACCAAAGATCATATAACTCTTTAAAAGCTTTAGGAGCATTAGATCCTGCTCCACCTAAAATACTAGACATATTAGCTAGGTTTATTTTTTTTTCTTCTAGAATTTTTAAAAGTTGTGTTTTGTTTCCTTGCTTATCAAACCAAAGATCATATAACTCTTTAAAAGCTTTAGAAGCATTCGATCCTGCTCTACTTAAAATATTCGACATCTTTGCTAGATTTATTCCTTCTTTTTCTAGAGTGATATAAAGTTGTTTTTTGTTTCCTTGCTTATCAAACCAAAGATCATATAACTCTTTAAAAGATTTAGGGGCATTAGATCCTACTCCATTCAAAATATTGGACATCCGAGCTAGATCTACTCCATTGTCTTTTAGAGCTTTCAAATATGGTGTTTTATTTCCTTGCTTATCAAACCAAAGATCATATAACTCTTTAAAAGCTTCAGAAGCTTTAGCTCCTGCTCCATTCAAAATACTGGACATATTAGACAGATTTATCCCCTCTTTTTCTAGAGTTTTTAAATATTGTGTTTTGTTTTCTTGCTTATCAAACCAAAGACCATACAATTCTTTAAAAGCTTTAGGAGCATTAGATCGTGCTCCATTCAAAATACTGGACATTCGAGCTAGATCTACTCCATTGTCTTTTAGAGTTTTCAAATATGGTGTTTTATTTCCTTGCTTATCAAACCAAAGATCATACAACTCTTTAAAAGCTTTAGGAGCATTAGATCCTGCTCTACCTAAAATACTGGAAATATTAGAAAGATTTATCCCCTCTTTTTCTAGAGTTTTTAAATATGGTGTTTTGTTTTCTTGCTTATCAAACCAAAGATCATATAAATCTTTAAAAGCTTTAGGAGCATTAGATCCTGCTCTACTTAAAATACTGGACATATTAGTCAGATTTATCCCTTTGCTTTTTAGAACTTCTAGACATTTTGTTCCTTCTCCTGTAATTAAAAAATCCAAAAACTGATTAAATGCAGGTGTTCCTTCTCTACCGACCACAGTTTTAGCAAATTTTATTTCTTCGTTAGACAAATCAAGTCTAGATTCATCTTGTAAATCACTAGGAGATAAGGAATCTTCATCACTAGTAACATATTCATCCAGGCATAGCCTCTTAGATGCTGTACCATCTTTGTGTGTATCAGAACGCCTCTGTTTTCTACTCATTTTACGACGTTTCTTACATGAACTTCTCAAATGACTACCTTATTTATGTCTCAACTTGAAAACATTCTTGAAAATACGGAAGAGAAGTTTGCTGAAAAATTTAAAGTAATAAAAGATCAGCTTGCAAAGGAGAAAGAGCTAGATGTTGCAAAGGGTTTACAAATAGGAGATTTAAAACAAGCAAATCAAAAGAATGGTGATAATACCAGAGAAAATAATCAGCTTACCAAAAAGAAAGAATGCATGACAATAAAACTATATTATTTTTTAGATTAGTGAGAACTTATGAGTTATGGTCAACCGCAAAGTTGTATTTGAGAAAACCTTAGGTTATCTCAAAATGAGTATCTACCTAACTTAAAAAACAGAACAAACAATACTACATGACGACTTAAATAATTTTTATCACAAACTTTATCTAAAACAAAACAAATATTTGCTATTCTTATCATATACCTAAATAACAAAAAAAAATAATTTATCTACCCGGATAACTAGGCATATCTTTTATAGAGATTATTAATCAGTCGTTTAAATACCTTACTGGAAGAGCGTAAAGCGTGCAGACGTAAAAAACTAACACCACTTCGTAGCGCCATTATTGAAATACACATGTTCTCGCACGCATTTGAAATAATTTAATGACGCATTTGAAGCGAAACATTAGCAATTCTGATAAGGGGTAAACTCTTTATCGCTTAACGTAGGGAGGTCAATATTTATGGTGCCTTATTTATATATTTGCATTAATTTTAATTAGAAAAACCATCAACAATCAATGCAGTCTGTATGTTATTTACTTAAACAATTATCGTTTTGTTAAGCTTTATGGAAAATTATCACAGAGCCCACAAAATAAGAAGAGAAGAAGAAGGTTTACTGATTTCTTAATAGTTGCACATCTGAATCGCTAATGAGAATTCTGTTTATTGTGGCACCGACGTAGGAAGCATAGCCACCGTGCTGGCGTCATATAACATATTCGTTTTACAAATATGACAAATTTAGGAAATAAAGATATAGTAAAATAATAAAAGAAAGCAGAGCTGTATAAGTTGGTTAGTGTTTGAGCTTAAACAAATTGGAAGTTAAGGCTAGTTCTCATTTTTTTTATTATATAAAGGACAACGGAGCCAGTGGGTTTCTTATATGGTAAGAGTACATCGCCACCCATAAACAACCGCGCATTCGTTGTATTGCCGGCTTTTACGCCGCTTAAGCGGCACTTTAAGAGCCTCCGATAGCCTTACTCACTCTGCAAAACACAGTAGAAGTACCATTTCACGCTGAGTATTCTGTGAGCCCGTGGTATCAAGTCGGACGAGCCAGCCCGATTAGTGCGTCAACATATGCTTCTGCATGGCTCTCCCTCGGGTGAGCAATGCTGTGGCCGCACTCGTCCATTGTCAAGGTATTAGCTACAGTTATGTCTACAGTCAAGTGTCACATATCAGCACATTCATAATTAATATCTAGTTTCATGATTGTTTGAAATGAATTATATGAATTAAAATATTACTTGTGCCGAAGACTGTAGCTATTTTAAAAAATTGTTTATATTTACCGAAGTTAAATGCATAAAATAACGCTTCTAGTTAATTATTATATAGTAAAAAGTTAATTGTATTTTTAATAGTTTTAATCATGCCCTACTGGTATTATGATAAAAAAGATATACAGAACACACCATCATTTCGCGATGGAATACCTAATGATACCGAAAATCGGTACAGAAAGGAAGGTGCACGATTTATCATTGACACAGGATCAAAAATGGATTTGGGATATAATACAGTTGCTACTGGCGTAGTATATTTTCATCGTTTTTACATGTTTCATTCATTCAGAACATTTCCCAGATATATAACAGCATGTTGTTGTTTATTCCTAGCGGGCAAAGTGGAGGAGACGCCAAAGAAGTGCAAAGATATAATTAAAGTTGCTAAATCTTTATTGACTGAGCAGAAATTTGGTTCATTTGGTGAAGATCCAAAGGAAGAGGTGATGACATTAGAACGAATCCTGCTGCAAACTATTAAGTTTGACTTACAAGTTGAACATCCTTATGGTTATCTTTTAAAGTATGCCAAGTGTCTAAAGGGGGATAAAGGAAAGTTACAAAAAATTGTGCAGATGGCTTGGACTTTTGTAAATGACAGGTAAGTGGCATTTGTAATGTAATCTTAATTTCACAGGTTAAGCTGTAAACTTTAAAAATGTATTTCATTTAAAATTAAGACATGCACATAATTGAGGCTTTCATATAAACTGTCTTGTATAAATGTACTTGAAGAATACTGAAGCTTACACAGATATTGTCTTGTATAATAAAAATAATAAACCATTTGATTTGTTAGAAAATAAATATAAAGCTAACAATTCACAATAAAAATTCTTTTAACATTTCAGTTTATGCACAACATTGTGTCTTCAGTGGGAGCCAGAAGTAATTGCAGTAGCTCTTATGTTCCTAGCAGGAAAGCTTAGTAAGTTTGAAATAGTAGACTGGAATGGAAGAACACCTAAGCATAATGCTTGGTGGGACATGTTTGTTGAAGACATATCTATGGAACTGCTTGAAGATATATGTCATCAGGTAATGAGGGAATTAATGAAAATTATAATTTTCAGGACATTTTTAATAGACAGGCTTTAGAAATATAATTTTTCACAATACAAATTATTTTACAGGTGTTGGACCTGTATTCACCTCAAACACAGCCCACCTCTGCTGATTCGCCCCCTCCTCAGGCTGTTGTACAATCTGCCATTAGACCTGCATTAAAAAACGACAAGAAACCCTCTGTTACACCGCCCATTTCCACATCACCTGTCGCCGTTTCTAAACCTATTGTCAGTTGCATCAAAAATGGTTCTGAATTGAAGCCAGAACTTCCTAAGCTGGACATGAGATTTACCTATCCTAGCTATCCTGGAACAATACCCCAATATGCTCCAATTTACACTGCTCCCCCTCCAACTCTTCCACCTCCTCGAATGCCAATCCCTCCTGGCCCTCCTATGTCATTATACTCAGAACCACCACCTGCAAGATTTCCCCCTGTCAATGTACCTCCCCCAAACTACTTTCCTCCTTTACCTACTCGAGGGCCTTTGCCTCCAAGAGCACCCATACCACCAGGTCCTCCACCTTCCAGATCCTATTATCCTCCAGCGTAACAGAGGGGTATGTTAAGTTATCATAGTGAAACTAACTTGTAATTTTTTACTGAATACATTAGAATACACTCCAAATTTATGTTTAATTTTCATTTTGAATGATATTTATTCATTATAATCAATTAGAAGATTATAAGTCAAATTCTGTGCATTTCTTCAAGAGCTGTATGATTTCACAGACAAAGATGTCAAACTTCTCATGTAAACATTGTGTTTTACAAACAAATAAAACATAAATTCAAACATTATTTATATTTTACTTTATACAATTTAAATTTAACATACGATACATGATTGTTAAGGCCTCAATCTTGAGCAAGTGTTAACTTTGTTATAACATTGTATAAATATAAATGCACATTTTATTGTGCTTGAATTTTATTTTTACATTGGCTAGCCACAATATTACTCCAAAGACGTTTTTATTTGAAAATGGATCATATTCTTGCTTAATAGAGCAAATAGCCTTTTGATATTATTTACATTTAGCAGTGGTGACTCATTTTATTGAGTAATTTGTGCTATGGTATACGAAATGTGCCCTTATACAGATTGCAAAAAACTATACAGTCGCTATTAATTTTATTTAACAATGATTAAATAAACAATAATGACTACTTTAGGCGACGGCTCGCTCCATTAAACGGCCTTAACATTTAGCTGCCATTGGACTAGATAGTAAAAAAGTTAACACATTAAGAAAACATTTTATAAAAATTGAGTTTTAATACTTATAATTTATTTATCGGAATACTGATAGGTTTAAACATATCGAAATATTAAAAAAAAACACACTAACACAGAAAAGATATTAGAAAATTATAAAGATATTTGTATATTATGAACACTTTTTACCTTTAGGTGAAGACTTAAAGGCAGACAAAACAAAGTAATAATGATATTTAAATTAACATTAGAAAGGCACATAGGATATCAGATCGCGTATAATCTCTGATTTAAGGCACGTCGTTTCACTTAAAGACTAGGGAACTTAATTTAGAGCACTCGACATATATAGAAAAAGCCGCTTTTAGTTGCTTAGCTCTTGCTATTATATCCATTACTCGGGGTGGTTAAGGTTGGAGATTAGGAGTGTAGAAAACATGAACTTGCAGTGTTTCGCATCGTATGTTGGTCTTGGTAGTTAATTGGTGTGCCTCAGCGAAATAAAGTTTCTCATAAATTTATAATTATATAGCAATAAGTAAGGGTATGAAAAATACTTGTTACTTAATAAAACAATGTTGCTTATTATTTACATTAAATGTTTTTTTATTCGTGGCGGAACTTTAAAAATTGTACTAGATGTACCTTGAACACAAACACTTTGCGGACCACTGAACAAGGCTATGGTAGGGTAGGTATGGCTTACGTAGACTAAATTACAAAATATACAAACTAGATGAGGATGGCAGCGTCGTGTCAGTCCTAAATTATGACCATACGTCATATACGTAAATAATTGGCTAGATGAAAATATCTAGCCAATTATTTTTAATGACTAAACTATGAGCAAATATAGTAGAATCTCACTTGTCACTAGTATTTGGAGATTAGGGTCAAAGAAAACCTTAAGGCACTTTCCCGAATACCTGTTTTCTTTGTGTGCATGTTATTTTACTAAAGATATTTCAAGACAACACAGTATGGAAACGATTCAACGATGGCAGATTAGTGAGACTACTGTAAGTTCAATTCATGCAAATATTTATAATTATATATATATAAAATTCATTTTTATTTTAAACAAAATAAAAGAATTTCGAATACCTTATATAGTTAAATAATAAATAAAATACTTTCAAATAGAAGTCGTGCTGTGAGATGAGACTTTGAATTGATTTTTGATTGATTTGACTTTGATTTGATTGAACTGGGACAGCACCTATATGAGGCGCGATTGTTTGAGATACATCAAGAGAACTTGGTGAAGGAATCTGTACTGGTGTACGTTCTCGATTAGATTCGCTCGCTGCTGATGAAGGACGCTGATCGTTCGAGGGATGTCCAGCTCCTGAAACGGTAACATTTTCAGGGTTGTAGTTTAATGTATAATAGAAATTGCACTGAAAATTATTAAATAATATATAACATAAAAAACACTACATATTATACTAATAACAAAGTTATTAATCACTTTTTTATATTATTGAAAACATCGAAAAATGAGCAATATCTCGTATAAGGACGTAATAGTCTTAAAAAATGGAATAATTTTGTTTTGTATGGTTCGAAATCCAGATTCTAGATAGATAATTTACAAATTATCTATCACGCTGGTTAAGAGATTTTTTTGTGGTATAGCGGACAACGGAGCAGATGCGTCTTCTATATGTTAAGAGAATACCACTGCCCATGGACAACCGCGTCATAGTTCGCCTATTAATTTTTGTTGCCGGATTTTTACGCCGCTTAAACGGAAAAACGGCCGAAGCGAAGCATAGTACAAAAACCGTTTTAAGTACAACTACACAGTTACACAATTTCATGTTGAGTATTCAGTGAGCCCGTTGTATCAATTCGGAAGAGCCAGCCCAATTAGTGCGTCAGCATATGGCTTTAGCATGATTCTCCCACGGGTAAATTTTTAATTCCACTTGCCACTATGATTTGTAATAACTATAGTCCAGATGACTACAGAATTCTAAATGCGACTTTGTAATGTAAGGCCGTACGTAATTCGAGTATGAACTTAAAAGGGTAGGAGAGCCATGCTGACATTAATTGGAAAGCAGCCTCACCTGGTTGGTGTCGAGCACGTGAAGCAGGAGATCGCTGGCGAGCGCGACGCCGCTGCAGCCCGTGGCGCGCGCGCACGTCACAACGAGCGGCGCGTTGCGTGACGTCACGGCCGCCTCAGCGCTCGCCTCTGCCTCGCACGCCAATCGCAGCCCGTTCAGTTCGGACAGGAACTCTGGAAAAGAAACATTTATACAATAGTAACAGACTTCGTTCTGTCAAAAAACCAGGCAGTCATGCGGATTGCCGATAGAAGTGAAAACTATTAATTTAAGACTAATTGAAATTATATGCAAAAATTATATCTTGCAATGAAATTTTTTGATTTTTATTTATTTATCAAAACATATTATTTGTTAAACAATACCAGAACAAAATACAAATACAAATTGTTTAAAATAATAATTAGTGTACAATTTATAGATTTAATTTTCTAATTTTTGTATAAAAATAAAAATATTATCGAATATCTTGGAATCGGTTTTACCACGCTAATAAGATAATCTTTAAGTCACATTTGATATTCATTTCATTACAAAGATTAAATATTAAAAATACAATTAAATATATTATAAACATATTGATATGAATATTGAAAATATATGAAAAGAAATTCTTCATTTTCATTATTCATTTATCTACATAAAAACATTAAAATGTTAAATACTCACTTTTATACTGAACAGTAATTATTAAATTACACGACTTCAATAACATCCAAACTAAAAAACGTTAAAAAAATTCGGCATACACTCTGAACCTCACAGGTTGCCAATTTAACCTTACTTGTAAAACACGGTCCACTTACTAATATAAATGTACTGCTATTATAGCATGTTGGTGACGTGAAATCATGAAATTATACCCATCAAACCGTGCAACGCGCTCATGATACAGTCAGAGATATTTAACGTATTAGTGTATACGTATCCACAGACCACTGTGCGTGCGCCAGTCTGACTAATAGATATAGATATACTATTAGCATAAGCATGTTGGTGACGCGAAGCTATATTTTTCCCCTCTCCAAAAAAGGTTCAACGCGCCTAAAGAAGTTTTCAGTTCCAAAATTATGATTTCGACAGTTTTTTGTTTTTACCTATTTTATAGTCTGCGCAAAATATCACCGGAACACAACCATCGTTGGTGATATGGCGGTTGTCACACCTATATTTTTAAATTCGTCATATCTTTCGAATGGATTTATTTATTTTGATAAAGACTAATATCAAGGTAAAAATGAAGAGGTTTTGCAGAGACTACATTTTAATTATTTTCTTTAATTAAAAAAAATATTGTGACGTAACTATAAAGGTTAGACATATGCTATCGCGACATTTTTTTGATAATTATATGCTCTACAAAATCCCCCAAGAAAACAATAATTGTAATGTTACCTATACTGACGTCATACCCATCACTTTTGAGCCCCCCCTCCCCCCGCTGGTACATAAATTATTACTCATACTAGTAACCCAGTAAATGCTTCGCGTATACGCGTGCTATGTATAGCGTTTCAATTTGACAGCAAAATTCCTATTAGCAAAATGATGCGCCATTCAATCACCACTATTCACAGTGACCACAAAATAAGAAAAAGAAGATCCGCCATTTATCGAATTCAATTGTTACAAAAATGTAATAAATGAAGGGCCGCTGGATCGATTTTCTTTGAAATTCACGTAAACCATCTACTAAATCGTCCAAACAAAATCAAAACATTTGGTTTGGATAGGTTTGTCCGTTCTTGATTTATATTTTACAACGAAGAGCGTCTCGATTTTTAGATATACACATATATAGATTAGCTTACCCCAGAAAACCTTGTATTGCCACATATGTTATCAATGACATATCCCGTATATGGTCGTAGAAGGGTCAAAATTTAAGTTTATATGTATTTTTTCATGTCAAATGATAAAAAATAGAATTAAAAAAAAAAGTTTTTCGCAAGACGTTATTTTCAAAACTGATGATGATAATACAAACCAATGAATCCGGCGACGTCCGAGTTCGGCGCATGAGCCGGCCACTTTGAGTACTGCACGTGCCAGAGGTGACGGGCACGCGCACCGCGGCGCACGCGCACTCGCACCGAGCCGCCCCACTCCGCACGCGACCACTTGCCACACGACACTTGGAACTGCAAGGTGAATATGCAGTAGTAAGTAATTTTTCCCGTGGGAGAGCTATGCTGAAGCATATTGACGAACTAATTGGGCTGGCTCGTCCGAAGTTATCCCATGGGCTCTGTGAATATTCAACGTGAAATTGTAGTTGTACTTGAAACAGTACTTCTACTATGTTTCGATAAGTGAGTGCGGACATCTGAGGCCCTTAAAAATACCGTTTAACGGCACAAAAAGTCGGCAACACAACCATTGCTTCTGTCCGCTTTACAATAAAAAGACTATATTAAGTATGTATCAAAATAATATATAATATACATGCAACATTGTTATTTTGTGTTATCTGTGCATTATCTGAATATATGTGTAGTCTGTGCACTTGTAGTTTCAATATGAAATGAAATATTTTTATTCAACATAAATACAAAAAAGCAGCTCGTTGAACGTCATAATGAGTCAAGCACCGGTTCCAAGCTAAGCCCACTGAGAAGAAGCGGCGAAAAACTGAGTGGATGTAATTTTTGGCTTCCGCGAGGTACTTAAATTAAAACAACTATTATCTCTGAGAATTCCTGGTATAATATATATAAGATGCATAAAGGTATCTTATTCCCAAGGCGTGACATCATAAACAAAATCATTACGACTATATACTTTATCACACAAACGACACTCAACAGTTTTTTAAATTAATTTACAGAAAGATTTTGAACGTTTTCTGGTAATCTAATGTAAAGGCATATTAAAAAATAGACTATTAAGACATTCATTCAAATTCGACTTTAAGCAAAATGGGGCGTCAACGGTTATTAGCAAATATTATATACCTCTCCATAGTCCTTGGAGTGATGTTCAGGCGGAAGATAGTGCGGCGAGTCTGTATCCACGTTGGCCAGAAGCCTGGCGCCCACCTGCCACACACACTCCCATAGCAGCGCCGCCTGCTCCGGGCCGCCGGACTGCGCCACCACGTAGAACCGCTGGCAATTACCCACTGTCATCTGCAGGCCAGATGTTGGACAATGAGCGGATCGAAGGCTTGCTTATAGTACGGAAGTTAGCAACGTCGGGAAGCATTGTTGTTGAAGCATTTTTTCCTCTCATTCTTCTGCACGTAACACGGCCGGTCTGTCTGCTGGTATTGGTTGCTTCATTACAGCCCATGATGTATGTGCAGCTCAAATATCCATTTTAAACCATTTTAAGACTATTATTTATTTTTCATTACCATTATTGAGCCTTTTAGGAGACGCAGCTGCTCCGTTTTCCGCTATAGCATAAAAAGAGCAGTCAGAAAGACGTGGGACGGACCGTGACATGCGAGGCGTTGATGTAGCCGTGTGGGTTCTCGGGCGCGGGCTGCAGCCGCACGCGGTTGTCCTCGTAGGGCAGCGAGTCGCCGCGGTTGAAGGCCGCGTACTGAGCCAGTAGCGCCGTCCTGTACTCCCCCTGCACCTCCCGTCCCTTCGCCGTCTGCTCGAATGCGAACGACAGCTGCTCCTCGGACATCTTGCGTTCCAACAGCTGGCACTGAACACCAATAATATGGTTCGATCAAGTTAAAGACTAAATAAACTCTAATTCATAATTAACATAACTACATGATACAACTATTGCATCATGATGCAAATGTAAAATGACTAGTGAATGACGTATTGTAGAAAAATCGTTATAGGTACATTGGGTTACTATATGTCTATTGTCAGAAGTATGCTTCAATTTAAGACCAAACAAATAAAGGGAAATTGTTTACTTTAACTGAACACATCGTGCGTACTACCTACGTAGCCACTGTCTAATGTGGTTACATAGGCACAGTTTGAATGATATCTCAGCATCATTAGCAACTCACCAAGGTTTCTTTGGTGATGCTGGGCGGCAGCGGTTGGCTCTTGGGCAGGCCAGTGGACCAGCGGTGCTGGTTGGCCTGCTGACTCGTCTTGGCGCGGTCCCTGCCCAGCGTGGCGCTCTTCACGTCGCCTTTATTGCCCCGCCCAATGAACATGCCCCAGCGCCGCCGCTTCTTCTCCTTGTTGCTGCTCTTGCTGCTGTCCAGCTGCACGCTGGTGCTGTGCGTCGAGTTCATTAGAGAGCTAGACAGAGCACTGTCTGTTTGCGACGCGTCCGCCCGCATGTCGGAGACACTGATAGATGTGACATTGTCCGCCGATTTGCTGATCGTGTTGTTGTTGGACACCTTGTGCGTCGACAGGCTCTGGTAGGGGGTCTCGTCGTAATCCCTCTCGTCTGCCCTCATCGACAGCTGCTCCATGGCGAGCGCGTCGTGCGCGTCGGCCGTGACCGAGCACGCCGAGCCGGCGAGCTCCGTGGGCACGCTCGGCTCACACACATCTTTCATGACCTGCGCGTTCACGTAGTGGCTGTCGTCGAGTTTGGGCGCGAACTGGTGGTTGTCGGCTCGCCCGTAGCCGTCCGCCGCTTGAAGGTTGCCGTTCTTCTCGTTCAGACGACCGATTTCATCCGTCGTGGTGAGGCTGTGCGCTCGCTCCCGCATCTTGTGTTCGCTCTGCCAGGGCAGAGGCACGTTTTCGTAGATGGGCTCCTGCGTTTCGCTGTGTTTGTGCGGCAGCACCAGGTGCCTCTGATATGAAATGCGGCGCATGGGCATCGAGTACATTATGTTCCCTCTCTCGTCGTAAACCTTCTGTATGTGATCGGATATGTGCGGCGGGTCCATTATGATGCGAGGGGTGGGTTCCAGCACCGAAGTGAGGTTGTTGTAAGTGCCGTGTGTGGCGGGCAACATGTTGGGGCGGCCGTAGCCGAGCACGTGGCCGGGGCTCGCGTAGCCGAGGTACTGCCTGTTGAGGGCGGTTCGCGTGGAGACCAGGTCGGGGCTGGAGCCGGAGACGTGCGAGTTAATGTAGCCGCGGTGGTAGTTTAGGGCTTGGCTGGCAACGGCCAGGTCCGGTGTGGAGTTGGAGGCGAGGCCGTTGGAGGGGTAGGGAGGCGGCGGCTTGTACACGTTCACGTAGTGGAGCGCCTGGTCGGCTTGGACGTTGGGGTTGAGCGCGACGGGGTAGTTGGGCAGATACTTGAGGCCGTAGGGGTAGTCCTCGGCGGGCGGTGGATTCACGGGCCCGGTGTGCCGTGTCACGTCAGGGTAGTGGACCCGGTGTATGTCGGGGTGGGAGCCGTACACCAGCGGCTGAGCGCTAGTGCTGAGCAATTGCGAGTGTGCGTGGTGGTTCTGGTAACGAAGCTGCGCTTCCGCTCTTTGCTGCTGGTACTTCTGCTGGATGGCTGTCTCGTAGTCCGGCGCGGGGCGATAAGACGGCAACAAGGCCCTGGAATACGACTCAGTGTCACCGGTACGTGATGCTAGAGTAGTCGCACGTGTATCGTTCGCCTACCTGTTCCGAGTCTGCGGGCGGTGGTCGGCGAGCTCCAGGCACGAGGTGGAGTGCGCCCGATGCGCGGCGGTCAGCGGCTCGAGGTGCGAAGCACTGCCCGCGTCTCGTACGTCCAACTCTTCGCGACTCTCTGACAGACCATGCTCCTGTAATACGAAACTCATATACTTTGCTGAAATAAAATCTTCTCTAAAGAGTAACAACGGATTTTTAAAGACATTTTCGATTCGTGCCTTCGTTTTCGATACGGATTTGCTAACTGGAACTAATTTTTCACATGACTAGCAAAAAGTGCACTCGCACCGCGGCGATGAGCCACGCCATTGCCCTTGACAGTGAGCGCGTTTGCGAATTGCGTAATTGCCGCCCCGTTGCTGCCGGCCGACAGTTTCCGTCTAATTGTTGCTTCATGAGCTCTCATGGCAGCGTGCCATTACACTCAATGGATTTTCATTAGAGTCATTGGCGGAATTGCTTGCATAACTAAGAATCCAAACCCAAGAAGTACCTACTATTTAATACAAGTCAAGAATATATTTCATAAATAAAAAAGTAGAATATACCCGTTACCATATCGTTACCGTTTTTGAAGTGTATAAGTAGATAAAAAAATTAATTAAAATATAAAAACGATTTAAAAAAGCTCATAAAGGCCTTCGCGCCCATGACTACACGGAAGCTAAGGGTGTCTAGCGACAGGCCACTTACCAGGATTGAGCCTTTATAAAACACGCATCTCTTGAATCAGATCAACAGAAATGCAAGACCCGAAAAGATTGGACCGATTTCCGACGCTTCAGTTTGGACGCCGACGTGATTGAGATGCATCATGACGGCACATCTGTTATTGCAAAAGTGACATACGAGTAGGTATGTACCCGCCAAGCGCGGCTTGCAAGAGCGCCGAATCGCATGCGGCGGATGGCGAGTGATCGGCGCCAGAGAGTCTGTTCGCGAATGTTTTTACAGCGAGCGCAATTATCACTTTCGCGGTGACGCGATGTTTGTAAACTTTTCTCATGACAGCGATAAATAACGGCTCGTTTATTGAGAGACAACTCGCAGCTCATCGCATGGCCGAGACCTAGTCGCGCAATCTCTTCGACTAAATATAGTATACTTTTACATTTGGAGATTCAGCCTTTTTGTTTAGAAATGACAAACGCTGTTGTTATAAGGCCTCCACAGCTTCACGTGGTCGTTTGGGGCGCCAAGTAGCACAAAGGCGTCTCCTGCGACACACGAACCTCGGTTTGGGGTGTCGCGGGAACGTTGGCCGCCTGAGCGGCCGGTCGGAAGCTCACCGGAGGGGGCTTTGCGACATACATATATCGGTCTTCGCCTCCGTTTCCGAAGGGGACAGTTTTTAAGGCGGTCCCTACATAGAACCCTACCATCTGATTTCTTTTTATCCTCTATGGAGGCTAACAACTCTTTGTTTGCTTGGGTGATTCAATCATCCTGATCGTGTAATACATAAAGCGGCCTCCGGTGCGTCGGGCGCCTTCGTCTTATCGGGGTGGAGATGTACTTTAAAGATTTAGCCTCTCGATACGTGTTATTGGCACGCCGGGGCCTTATTATACCGTCGACAAAAGCAAGATTCGATAATGAAATCGCAACAATACGCTAAGCATTCGCAATTACAAAGGCAATCGTTGCACCTTGCATGCAACACTTTTCACTGTTTACTCGCTTCATTTTCACAATTTAATAACACATGACATAATAGCGTGAAGGATTTCGGATTTCTTTTGCGATACAAGTGTCGATGGTTTTATTACTTAAGACGTGGCAAAGGCCGACATATTAGTTGAGGTTGGCGCTTCTTTGCATCTGTACAAACTTTTAAAAGAAATTAACTCTTGACGGTAATTGGTTAATTAAAACAAAATAGACGAACTAATAATGTCTTTTTATGGTATAGTGGACAACAGCGGTATTTGTAAGGGCCTCTGGTCTTCAGTCACTCAGCGAAACAATAGAACTACCAGTTCACGCTGAGTACTATGTGAGTCCGTGGTATCACTTCGGATGAGACGGCTCAATTAGTGCGTTGGAATTTTCTTCAGACTGGCTTTCCCAATAGTATTAAGACACTCACTCGGCCACTGTCAAGCCCTTCCAGAGACTGAATAAATTATAATTTGTTCGGACTGGGATTAGAACCCGTGATAGACTTATAAAACCATTTAGCTACGAGGGCCTCAAAATTAAATTTATTATTCGATGCCACGTTATCATGAATGAATTTGCGGAGGTCGAAACGGAAGGCGGAAGCTATATAAAAACACGAGACCCGTGCGACCGTTAATAAACAAAACTGGAACTTGACACACACGCACCTAATCTTTTAATCTGCTTAGTACAAATCTGGCTAAAACTATTAAATCAAGGCTAGTTGACGGCGCAAGGCGAGCGGCGGGTGAATCACCGCTACAATTCGGATCCTGCTTGGAACACGATACGAATCCATAGAGACTTTTGCTGCAAAATGATAAATATTTTATCACTGTCACACCTGTGAGAGAGCCATGCGGACACACTAATTGGGCCGGTTCGTCCGAAGTGACACCACGGGCTCAAAGAATGCTCAGCATGAAACAGTACTTGTACTGTTTCGCTGAGCCAGTCAGGATATCGGAGGCCATTGTAATTATACAGCTTAATCTGCGTAAAGCCGTAAATACAACCAAAGCGCAGAATGTGGCGTAGTGGTCCATAGACGGCCGTGTTCTTTTACTATATAGGAGTCCCACTTGCTCGGTTATCCGCTATAACAGCGATTGCCAAACTATGTCAGCCACGGAACTCTAGGCTTTCAAGGACAGATTTCACGGACTACATAATAAAATAAACAGCAAAAAAATTAGATAAGTATTTATTTTAGTTGTTATTAGCATTTATGTATGGTTCAGAGATGAGATCCCGAATCCTTATACATATAGCCGTGGATCTCTGGGGTCCGTCGCGGACCACAGGTTGAGTGACACTATGCTATAACATAAAAAAGTAAAAGACATGAATGGGTCACCTGAAAGTGGGGGCGGCGCTCGTCGTTGGGCGCGCTGGGGGCGCTGAGCGCGGCCTGGCGGCGCATGTAGAAGGTGTGCTGATGCACGCACATGCGCCACACGTACTTGCCGTCCTCGGGCGAGGGCAGCGCGAACGCGGCCGACTCGCCCTGTCTCTGACACTCGATGCTGAATGTCCGCTTGTGGTTGATCACGTTCGTTATGTCCGCCCACCTACGTTCGCAAACATCTCATTTCACCCAATAGAATGGAATACTCATGGGTTGGCAATCTACCACTAAAATAAAGCTCTTAACAAGTTTGAAGCGTCAGTAGGTTTAGGAAATTATCACCAGCCTATTAAAGTCCACTGCTGGAAGGCCTCCCCAAAGACGCCCATCTGTAATTGAGATCTGGATCCAGCGTTTGCTTGCCCTTAATAATATTGTCTTTCCATCGCGTGGTGGGGCGCCCACTCGCGAACCTTTCTTCCCCATCGGTTGTCGGTTCGTCCAGCGATAATCCCATTTCAGCTTACTAATACGGCAGGCAATGTCGGTTACTTTGGTTCGTCTGATTTTATCTCGCAGAGAGACTCCGAGCATTGCCCTCTACATAGCCCGCTGAGTGACTCAGAGCTTCTCCATCAGGCCCATCGTGAGCGACCACGTTTATGAAATACAAGCTACAAAACGGAATGTTTCCATTATTTTTCTTGGCTTGAAGGGTCGTGGTAAATGAAAATAGAAAGCCAGGAATCTCAGCCCTACCTAACCTTCGAAACGTTTTCATGTCTTAAAAAATGTCTTAACATATTTTGTTCATTGTTTAACGATATAACAATAAATAAACAATTAGATTGTAGTTGTATCGAGAATGCCTAACGACTGATACTTAATTAGGTAACGAAACGGTACCGATAAAAGTGCGGCGTGTCGCTGGTGTCGGTGAGCACTCGAATGCCCGTGAGCGAGATGGCTATAGTGACCTCGCTCTGATCCCGCTGGTCTTTCGCGATGAACATCTCTTGTCCGTAGCCTCTGAGCTGCTGGCATGTCGTTATGAAACCTTCTTCCGATTGAGCCTATTAGACATTTAATTTGTGAAATTTAATTTCATTCACCCGTGGGAGATCCATGCTGAATCATATGCGGACGCACTAATTGGGCCGGGTGTTCCGAAGTAATACCACGCCGTTAAAAGTGCCGTTTAAGCGGGGTAAAAACACAACAAAACCAATACGCGAACAGTGGCGCGGTTGTTCATGGGCTGCGGTGTTTTCTTACCATATAGGAGAGCAACCTGCTCCGCCATAGCATAAAAAAACCCTTCAAACGATTACCTCATAAACTGATAAAGATTTTAAGAATTATGACAAATAATTTCAATCTTAGTTATATAAATTTTCTAAAAGAAACCCTATCAAAATTTATCCATTCATTATAGAACAGCCAATGACAAAAACAGACATCCACATTATACCATCTCTTTGTGTAGTTTTTTTATTTTTATTAAATTCTTTATTAAATTACTGTGTCAAAGATAATATCTGGCACAGTAATTTAAGTGGTAAAAAATGCTAATTGAAATATGTATTAAACTGTTGCAGCTATGCATATATGAATATTTATTAACAATTAAAATAATAAAACTAGTCGCACTTCACACACAAAGTCATTACAATTACTAAATCAATGTAAATATTAACACAACAATCTTTTTTTAGTCAACAAATATTTTGTCACTGATTCTTGTTGTAATCAAACTGATAACAGCTTTCATATTTCCCAAGGTATGCAATCAATGAGTAATTATCAGATAGTAAGAAAACCAATTTGACCATCCCTTTAAATGGAGACTTTCCTTAAAACTTGATTTAAGCTATCTGAAACTTGAATGCCTCATAACACTGGTTTGTCCACCCATTGACCACAATTTTTTTTGTTTGAATGATATAAATTTCTCCATATTATGTAGGTGTATTATCACATGTATCATAAGTAAAGATACATTGATCCATCTCTGAGCAATTATTATTTTCTAATTGTTTTTAATTTCACTTGTAAATAGTTTCTCCTTATTAACATTCAATTGTTAAAGTTAAGTGATTAACAATGATATGGGATATTTTAAATAAGCATATTACTATTCTATTATTTTGTCAAATACTAATGTTTAACGGATAATGCCTCTAAGTTTGTCTATTATTGGAGTTTAAAATAAATTAATCTGAAACTAGTGATTTTAATATTAAGTAACTATAATGAATTATTTGTAGCAGTGTGTCAATTTAAGGGTTTTATAAACACACATTATGATATATATATCAAACTTGCCTGTGACATGTTGTGCAATGACATATGATGTTGTATTACAGCAGCAGTCAGCCACTCTAAGCGCCCTGATTCTGCTAGACTACAGCTTTCTATAATCTGGCCATTATCTAACATCTGCTTGGGGAATGTCAGCAAATTTTTTAAATATTCCACAGTATGTCGTTCTCGATCATGATTACCATATTCAGACTGACGGCTGTAAGAAGCTAACACAACTGCTTGCTGACAGTCGCATATAATTCTGCCTTCCACCAGATCATTTTTTAGTTGTAAGAAATAATGATATCTCGTAACTTCATCTGTTATTAAGCTCGTGCCAGATATCACATAGTACATGATGCGTAGGAAGAGTTGATGGGCCGACGAATATTTCTCCAGTTGCCGCTTGAGAGGACGATCTAGTTGGACCCATCGTGGTTGCTGACTGCGGTTTACGTATCGAAGACCAAAAAATTCCGGCTGATTGATGGCTTGTCTTTGACATACATTGTCTAAACATTCTTGCCCAGTGCTATCCACCGACAGAGTACAATCTGCGACACCCCCATCGAGTAATTCAACACTTATCACAAACAAACTCTTTGATGCAACATTGTACTGCCGAGTCTTCTTCAACTTCAACTTGAAAGGCATACTCTAACGTTAGCCGGGACCAATTAATAAAAACATCACGAAACTAGCGTTACGTTGTACATTTATGGAGAAAGAATGTGGACTAAAATGCTTCCGTTATAAGCGCCACATATTTTTGAAATTCACATAACGCGCAAAGGACAATTTTGAAATTTACATAACGCGCTTAAGTTTACAAGAAATTGGAAATTATCATAATAAATTAAACATAATTAGTTTAAAAATTGTAAATAAAAGTAATAATAAAAAGTTCACAACAAAACGGCCCTCCAACACTGGTGTCAATTTGATTTTGACAATTACAGACCAGAACACATTTTCGCTTTATACATTGACACCTGTAAAGCGTCTGTAACGCTAAGAGACTAAAACGGTTCGGTTTTCATCTGCAGCCGCCTCGGTGGCGGAATGGAGTTTTATTTTAAAAACTCACGAGAGCGGAGTTTTTTGCGGTTGTTTATCGCGAGACGATGCCCACTGCATTCGCCTGCCAACCGATCGCAGAGCGCGAGGTGCAAACCGCCGCTGCTGAGTCACCGCGACGCGTGCAAGATGACTGCTAGCGCAGCGGGACCCGCAATCAATCAAATGTCCTTTCATTTTTTACATAAATATTTGCATTCTACAAAGGCTGCTGGACCGCCACGGCGGTGGGTGCGGGTGATAATCGCTCCTTGAATCCTTAGCGTAACGTAAATAGAGCGTCTGTAATTTGGTATTGTTTTTTCTTATATACGATAATTCTTTATTACGTGGCTGTAGACTGTAGCCGGCAGTATTCGTTTGGAGAGCGTTCAAGCAAGACATGCCTGGTGGAGCGCCATAACTAAGACAATCGCGTCGGTCGTAATAGTTTTGAATGAACACGATAAGTCGCCCAGAAAATGAAAGAAGTAAAAACTAATAGCGGTCCGTCAGTGCGCTTTATATCTTATAGATATTAAAAAAAAACGAAACAATAAAACTATATATTTCTGATGTAAACATAATAAGTACAAAAATGAATAATTCTCGTATTATACAAATTTATAAGAATATACACAACCCTTAACCAATTGAGAGCGCTACGATGATTTTCACGATGACGCTCTTTAAGACTCATCTAAGCCGTAGCCCGAGCTTTCTGCTCTAGTTGGAGCCAATCGCGTGGCTCCTTCAGCACCTTCATAAGAGCATACTCTGGAGTATTTGGTTTGGGTTCGTGCATGTACTCCCATTTCTGAAAAGAAAATTGTTTTAAATTTCAGCAAATAGGATTGGCATAGTATTCCAAATGGCTTAAAGTTTTTTGGTTAAAACGTCACACCTGATGTATTTATCTCGCGGATTAAGAACGATTTTCATAGAAAGAGACTACCTTTCAGATATCTTGAAGGTCAGTCAAAGAGAAGTTTGGTTTCAAACTGAAAACCTTATTTAATCCCTGTAGTTTATATCTCAATGTAGTTTTAAGGCAATGGGTAACCACTGCTTCAACTATTTCCCAAGAAAGTCAGCACCCTGACCCAGCTGACCACGATTCTCAGATATGAGGGACCGACTTCAGAGAGTTCAGAGACCCTTTAAGTGGCAGTAATTGAAGAAAAAAATAGTATGAAAAACTTACTGCGTTCAGTGGTAACGACATCAATATTGACTCGTATCGCGCTTCGGGTGTAAAAAGGCCAAACTTCGTGCCTCGGTCGTAAATCAGATTGAACTCGACATAGCGACCTCTACGCAGCAACTGCCACTGCCGCTCGTAGTAGCCGTAGGAAGCGTCTTTATGCTTTTGCACTGGAAAATATTCACAAGAATGAGACCCTTAATTAAAAACCTAATAATCGAGAATTAGTACAAAAGATACTCTTTTATATGATGCATAAAGTAGATATGATAGATTTTTACATCGTTATCGGTCTGAAACGGCCTAGAGATGTCCATGGGCGAAGGACCGCTTACCTAGGTGAATCTCCTGCTCGTTAACCACCGTTTCTATAAAAAAATACACATGACATTCTCATGTCATTGTCCCACATGTTTTTTGTGTTTTAGTGTAAATGTGCATGCTTTGTGTGCAAATGTAAGAAATAAATCTTCTAATCTGACATATCAGAGTTGAAAGGTAAGTAGAGTATCGAATGCGAAGCGTTCACCCATCGTAGTGTTTTCCAACCTGTGCTCCGCGATTATATGTATGGGGGTGCGCGGTGTCATCTCTGGACCATACAAAAATTATTGCTGTTTATTTTATTGAGGGGTACGTGAAAACGCTAGGGATCCGCGGCTGAAATATGAATCTGCTGAATCACTATTATAGCGAATAACAGAGTAGGTGGATCTCCTATATAGTAAGAGATCGCCGCCGCTCATGGATCCTTACGCCACATTCTACCCTTTGGTTGTGTTAATGCCTTCTACACCGCTTAAGCTGTATAATTTTGAAGACCGATATCCTCACTCGCACACTGAAACAGTACAAGTACCGTTTCACGGTATGACTTCGGACAAATCGGCCAAGTTAGTTCATCAGGATAGTTCGGACTCCGAGATTGAAATCGGTTGGGAATTGCTGACCTATCGGAATGTAGCTGGGGATGACAGCCTCCGCGCACGAGGTGACGAACTCGAAAGCGCTACGCTGGTCCGGTTCGTCCACGTCGTCGAAAAAGATGCCGCCGACCCCTCGACGTTCGCCGCGGTGCGTGATGGTGAAATAGTCGTCGCACCACTTCTTGAACCTGAAAGAAATACATTCATCTCACCTGTGGGAGAGCCATGCTGAAACATATGCTGACGCACAAATTGAGCTGGCTCGTCCGAAGTGATATCGGTCTCACAGAATACTCAGTGTGAAACGGTACTTGTAGTGTGTTTCGCAGAGTGAGTGAGGATACTGGAGGCCCTTATAAGTTCCGGTTAGCGGCGTAAAAAGCCGGCAAAACAACCAATGCGCAGACTTTGGCGCGGTTGTTCATGGGTGGCGGTGTTCTGTTACCATTTAGGAGACGCACCTGCTCCGTTGTTCGCTATAATATAAAAATATTGCGAGTGAGGGAAATATTCAGTCCTTTCAAATGAGATTCGACTAACCCAATAATATAGCGATGAGATAAACAAAAGATAATGACAATACGGCGGACCCCTGGAGATCCGCGAGTTTATGTGTAGGAGTCTGCAGTGTCAGTGTCATCTCTGAGTCATGTTTAAATGCTAATAATAACTCAAATATCTAATCTGATTTTTCTACTGTTTATTTTAAGAAGAGGTCTGTGTAATCTGCACTTGAAACCCAATCAGATAACGGAGCGGCGGTTCTTTTACCATATTGGAGACCCATCTGCTTCGTTGTACGCTGTAGAATAAAAAATAAAACTCGCTTCTTTGTACATTATGGTCGATTGAAACTATATCCGCAACGGCATACCTGTCGTAGTAGGTGCTGTCGTGGGCGTCGCAGGCGTGCTTCAAGGTGAGATGGAAGTGGACGGCGTCCTCCTCGTTGAGGTAGTACGGTGTCAGGTCAGTGCCGCCACCGAACCACCACTGCACACCTGCAATATACCATTTTTGGTCTTATCATTAGCACAATATCAACCTAGCTACATCTATAAATATCGATGAAAAAAAAAATGTTGAAGGAACAAATTCACGTCTATCAGGGTAGCTCAATGTGTACTCATCTTTTTCGATGTCGGTTAAAAATAGTCTCACGTAGGTGAAATACACCTTTAATTAAACTAAATTCTCAATGACCTAGAAACAGTTTCGATTTCAGTTGCATGTACAATTATAGTGTATCAGAATCGAGGTTACTCAAATTGGTATATCTACCGTTTTTGTCTTGAACTTCAAAGTATCTGTAGTTGAAGTGAATGGTGGGGACCATGGGATTGCGGGGGTGTATTACGGCGCTCACTCCCGCAGCGAAGAATGGAAGCTCACCGCCATCGAAATTTTTACCTCTGAAATTTTAATGATACAATAAATAATAACTGAAACAACTGAGAAAGTACAATTGAAAAAAATGCTCCAAGCGGATCACGTCAGGTTTCAAATAAAACCGGATCCATCAAAATAATCCCTACACCACATCTCACATTATGTCAAACATGTAATTTTTTTTGTTGGCCATAAAATACTTATAATGTAATATTAAGTCATAATTTTTTTTAATCTATAGCGGGTAGCGGAGCAGGAAGGTCTACTATATGGCAAGAACACCTCCGCCCATGAACAACAGCGCCACAATACGCGCATTGGTTGTGTTGCTGGCATTATACTCTGCTTAAGCGGCACTTTTAATGGGTTCCGATATCCTCACTCACTCTGCGAAACACAGTACAATCAACACACAAACAAAAAAATCTTTTACCTAGTTTTCATTTGTTGTACTGCAGCTGGAGGCAATTTTCCTGACACAACTGATATATTGACGCCAGCCTTTTCAAAAACCCTACCATCTTGAAGGACACATGTAATTCCACCACCACCTTCTTTGCGGGTCCATCTGTCTACATGGAACTTGGCTTCCTTTTTGAACAAAAAATTACTATGATATTATTTTAATTAAAATAATTTTAATTTATAGACAGACATTTCTTTTTCATTTGTATCACTGTCTAATTATATGGAGTTTGTCTAATTATCTCGGAGTATTCTGCGATTTTCATAAAAATAATAAACATAGGCAGTGCTAAGGAATTAATAATGATTATTTAAATTGTTTAGAATATGTAAATGCCTACCGGGTATGGCACAAACATGTCACTGTCATAATCTAAATCTTCATCTGTTTTTTCCTCACTCCATGCCTACAATGAAAATGGTCTTTAATTTTTGAAATTTTACTATTGGATATATTTTATTAAAATTAATTAATTTGTTTATTAATTTTTGTATTCACAGTAAATATATATTGTTCAAATAAACTGTGTTCTTCTATGCCTAAACTAAATAGAATAGTTAATCTGGATATATATACCCTACAAGCATACCATAATAAATAAAATTGAATATCTAAAAAATAACCAACCTTTTAGAAAGCCTCATAAAAAGGACTGATTTTCAAAAATCAGTGAATATAACATACTTATTTTCCTTTCCAATAAATAAAATATATTTCAAATAAATAAATAATGGCTGAATGACTCACCTCATCTTCTTCTTTTTCTAATGCCCTACAGAACTCTGCTTGTATTCTCATAATAAGTAATTCCATCTGTGTTTTCATGTCATCTTGTGTTTTTTCCAATTTACTAACTGGAGTTATTGGCTCAGCCATATAATTCTTTAACTGCATTATTTCTTTCATTTCTACTTTATTTGTTCTGTGTTGCTTGTAAGCCATGTAACCCACACCGATCACTGCCGCACAGTACATCCTTTATAAACATAATAATCATTATACACATCCAATAATTACCTCTAAGGATATAAGCAATCTTTGTTGTGAAGGTTAATGAAATAAAAGATTAATAATACGTATAAATAATAAAAAGCTATATGATAATATCAAATAGCATTTATATTCTTGAAAAAATAATATCGTTTTTGTTCATGCTTACTTCAAGTTTCGATCTCTTAATTTCTTATATGCTCCCACATAAGTAAGAGTTTTGAAACATCTTACAGCTATTTCATACGTCATTGTATTCAATTATTAATAAATTGATTAATATTAAATATGGAAATTATTATTCTTGTTGGAACATAATCTAAGGAAAAGAATCCTTTTTAACAGATTTAATTGTTTGAGTACCAGTTTCCGAGTTGTTTTTAATTTGTTATGATTTAGTTGCTCACTGTCAAGAGACAATTTACTGATCTTTCATTTTTTTTAAATTGGATTCTCGCTGTTGCCAGTGGCCTTTACAGTTCTTTCCGATCACGGTTATAGTACTTTGTGTGTCGGTAGTTATAGCGTTAAACGTATTGTTTCATTTCTTGCGCACCGTGCCTACCTACCTCCTGAACGCGAGAAATGGAAGTAGGCGACAGCGGGAGACACTAATAAATCCGAACGCGGACGTGCTGTGGTCTGCGACAGAAACAAAACAGCTGAATAACAGTTGTGGCATACTTTTATTTTATATACACTCAATAACAATTTTACATACACTCACTCGACCCAAGCCGGTAAATAATTTTTCGTGATTCAGCGAAACATTATTAAAACTAAAATAAAACAAGTTAGTTTGTTTAGTTCGTCATTGTATTTGTGTATAATTTCAAGTATTTTCTTAAAGTTGACTTCTTTATGTTGCATATTCTTGCATAAATCTTTCGTGTACTACGTGCGGTATTGTATACCTCAGATATTGCATATATCAAAAGTTCTTCCATCTTTGTTTATTGGTAATACAGCGTAACGACTTCCCAAAGAGGTCTTTCACATCAAGCGGCTCAAGCTAGACTCACTTGTTGCTGGTCAAGAAGGAGTATTTATAGTCATCTTTTCATAACGAACTCCATGCTGCTGCACTTAGTCATAGTTGCTTAATGGACTCCACTCAACTCCGCATTAGTCATCGTTGTTTCTGGTTACACACTGATGACGTAGTCATTTAAATATTGTTTTTGCGCCGATATGTATAATATAAAGCTCTATTTGGCGTAGTTCCGAAAGCTGTACATCGTCAGCACTGTCAGACTCAGAACAAGGCAACTCAGTTAAAAATTTGCTATTTGTATCACTTTGGATGCTCATATGATCGGAAGCATTTTCAGACTCTTCCTCAAAAGTCTCAATTTCTAACTCACACTCATTTGTTTCATCTAAAAGTGCTGTAAATATATCTGACTCTGTCAATTGAAACACGTTCTTCTCTAAAAGTTATATCTGTAACAATTACCTCTAATATCCACTTAAAACTTATCAAACTTATCAAATACAAAAATCTTCTATTACGCAACATACCTCTATAGCAATGCGTCCTACGAGGTGGGGTGTGTGATGTCCACGCGCACTTAATAATTTTATTTTAGTCATACTTTCATAGTAAATACTATAATCAAAAATAAATACATTTCAATATTTAATGTAATCAGTTCTAAGACTTGAATAGAGTAAGAAGTGAAGTTAATTTATTTATTTTACTCTATATCTTTAACCATTCAACACTTATATAATCTAGTTTCGTTTCGTATGTAACTATGTTACACACGCACGGTATGAAAATAGTTACAGAAAACATTTGTAGTACAACAGGTATCGCCAAACAAGAAACTACTTTCGCTGTGTCCCAGAAAATAACGTAAATAGCCACGTTTACTGTGATGGGAGACTCTTTCTTTCTTAGAACTTTTATCAATAATATTTATCACAGGCTATTTTTTTGTTGCCAACTATCAACTGTCAACTGTCAGCTTGATAGCAATGGACACGGTGCTTGATAGTATTATTGTAGTAATTGTCAATGAAAAACGTAAGGTGCAATTTCGTATGTTTATCTCTTTTCGTCGCACGTGGGTAAAGAACAAATCGGCCAGTCTGTCTCTATCGAGCCAATAGGCGAACGCTGGTTTCGTGAAATTTCGTCTGGCAGTGGCTGTGTTGTGTGTAGTGCGCGTGTGTCGTCGTTTCCATATCGATCGGGAGCCAGACCGCATTGCTGTACATTCCGGAGGCGGTGCCTCGCCTAGTTTTCGTCGCTCCTCGAAGTGACGGACGCGTGTCGGCGTCGGCGGCGGCCCAGACGGCCCTGCGCAGTAACAGCGCGGGAGACAGCGATTCCTCTCTGCCAAAACCGACTCGCTGTCCGCGGCGGACGGCTGTGATGTAGCCGAGGCCGGCATTTGGCCTTCGCACAAAGGAATCGCGATTTTCAATTCGCGATGAAGAAGTTCACCTTCAAGGGAGTACTGGACGGGTTCCGCAGCTCGGTGCAGGCGGCCCCGCGCGGGAACGACCAGGAGATTCAGGAGACTCTGCGCCCGGAGCACTTCCAAGTTAAAAAGGTTTGTGCTTCAATTTTCACTTATCGAAACTCACATCGGTGTAGGCTTGATATATTTATGGAGCTGTTTACTTGTCGCAGGCACGAGTTGCGTGTACAGAGTTGCGTAAAGTTTATAGTCCGTCGGCACGACAATAACATGCCGCGCACTTTTAAAACAACAGTGACGTGCAATCAAGTTCTACTCGAGATATGTACAGACGCGGCATTTGATAAGCGAAAGTGAAGACGTTGTGCGTGCCCGAGTTTCTTTTCCGCTTACGTCAGCGTCCTTGGCCGTGTCATCTGATAGCGCGATGAACAATCGCGGAGCCCCGTTTCGGGCACTGCAGGTGCACGTCTGTGCGAAGGCTCACGACTCCGACGAAGGTCGTCTGGTCGACAGTTGTCAATAATCGGGCTCTTGTTGCTTGCAAAATTACGCTGATATTGAACTGATAACAGATTAGATAAATGCACGCAGTTATAATAGGCACCTCGACTCATGAGCTGCGTGGTAATATATATTTTTATAATATAATTTGGTATCTGTTCTACACCCGCTTATTCAAACTATTCTTATTGGAAACAATATTAAACAAGTTGCCGCGATAATATTCAGCAAGATCGGCAGGTTAAGTCCAACAGAAATGTCGACCTAAGTCACGTTATTTGCGTGTTTAGCATTTACCGGCACGATAAGAGTGCTGCTATACGTTCGATGTGCTTTATATCTCTTTCAGGGATATTCGGTATTATTTAAAATGTTCGAAAAATTTTAAATTATATTTTTAATCGTATGAGCGTTCATTTCAGTTCATTCATTTCAATTTCTCAAAACGGAACCATCAATTCTTTTGTAATTTGTTTTAAAATATCCTGTTTTTCGTGAAGAAAACTTATACAAGAACAACGCTTGCGCCGCTAAGATTTTTCTTTAAGAGATTTTTCTTTAAGATTTGCTTTCTCATTATCTCGTCTTCTTCTTTACAACCAAAGTGAAAATTAAAAAAAGTAAAAATTCGCATGCTCATTTTTTCAGAGTATATATTGATATCAGGACTTGCAAGTGTTGATATCATAGTACATCGTGTCTCGATGGATAAGCAAATGCACCAGCCCACAACCCATTAGACAACTAGGTCAAGGACCGGACTTTTATTGCCCCCGCCGAAGGGAAACTTTTGATGGCTTCATACTAAACTTGCTCTTCATTTCCCTTCAAGGGCTTAATAAATAAAAGCAATTAATAGTAACAGCTTGCCGGAAATTCTAAACGACAAATTTGCCAAACCCGACTGCTTTATATGAAACAAAAGACTTGGGATCTAATCTACTCGAATATAATATGGTATTTTCATATTATGTAACGTAGTTTTTATATTTTATTTGCACTTAATTAATATCGAAAAATATAATTTTACCGACTTTACAAAAAGAAGGCTACGTTTAATAATAATTTACGGGGTATATCAGTTTTTCTTTGACCGCTGAAGCGTATGCTGATGCACTATTTGAGCCGGCTCGTCCGATGTGATACCACGAGCTCACAGCATGAAACGGTTCTTGTACTGTTTCGATGAGTGAATAAGGATACCGGAGGCCCTAAAAATTATGTTCCTTAAGCTGCAAAAAAGCCGACAATACAACCAAATCGCGGTCTGTTGTCGATGGGCGGCGGTGATTTCTTACCATATACTAGACCCAACTGATCCGTTGTCAGATATACTATAAAAAACCGTTAATTCTAATGTAATGGACAAAATTCATTATTAATTTATGCAAAGTTGATAAAACTCTTAACGAGGTTATATTTTTACTGTAATCATTTCGATACTCATTTGAAAGAAAAGCCGAGTACTTGCCTAACAAGTAACGATTGGTGCTTGGAAAAGTCCCCTTCGAAATCGGAGAGTTCGGGTTCGAGTTACAAAGAGATCGGAAAATGGAGTGAAAAATTCAATATTTTCCCTCTTAAATTGGTTGGCCGGCGCGCGATCGGGTTCCACGACAATTTGTATGCAAAATCTTTTGTAACTCATTACGGCCACCGTGTTTCGGCAACTTTTTAACTTTGCCGACGGAAAGTTAATTAGATATATTCTTAATTATTTCTCTTGCCGAGTTGTTTTCAATTTCAGTTTTTCTTATTATTTATTGGATAACGGGCCCAACGGATTCCCATAATGAAGAATTACCGTTGCCCACGGGCAATCGCGGACTGCGCCCTCTGCCTCTGAATGTAAGTAAAACACAGTACTATTTCACGCTAGTATTCTGAGCTCGTGGTGTCATAGTTGACGAGACGCCAGGAAGTCTCTCTACGGCTAAGCCTTTATTAAGACACTCGCCTGGTCACGGAGAAGCCCTTTCAAGGATCGAATATAATGTACATATTAAATTATATATTGTGTTAAATCCGGAGATCAACCCCAACGTTCCTGGTAGCTTACAAGACCACTAGACCACGACTCATGACGATCTTTTCCTAGGGTCTATTGTCTATAAAATTAAAAATATAGATGTAAAGTTTTGTTTAGAGTAAATAACTTGTTTCTGAACGGTGTATGAAGTTGTTCGTCGTAGATTACCTATGTCATCATAACTTTGTTAGGTCAATTGTGTCTCATCATCATTTCAGCCGTAGGACGTCTACTGCTGGACATAGGCCTCCCCTTCGGACCTCCATGCATACCTGTCGGAGGCGACCTCCATCCAGCATCTTCCGACGACCTTTATATGGTCATCTTTCCACCTTGTGGGTGTGTCTAGTTTAAACCAAAATTAAAAGTTAATCATATACAGCTCAAGCGGCGTTAAAAGCTGACAACACAAAGCGCGGTTTGTGGCGCAGTTGTCCATAGGCTGCGGTGATCTCTTACAATAAAGCAGACCGACAAGTTCCGTTGCTCCGTGCCCGCAATACAATTAAAAAAAATCCTAAGACTAACTGGAAATGAGGGTGAGCTGTTTAGAAATGTAGTCAAGTTTTATCTGGATTACGCAGGTCACACATAAAGCAGCACTCATTTTCGCCGGAGGTCATAAAGGGCATCTGAAGTTGGTAATGCTCATATTTCCTAACAATGCCATGTGCGTTCCAGAAACAAAAGCGTTGGTACCGTTATGATTAATTTTTCTTACGGCCGAACGTAAGTGGGTCGCGAAAGTTTCGGTCGTGTACAAGAAATGCGGCATTAAAAATTCCCGAGTAGCGGTTGGGTGTGCCAGGGCGCGTCTTGCGTGGCTTTGTACTCGCTGTAATTATTAGTCCTGTCTAGATGTACCAATGAAATAACGCTGGAACGTAATAGGCAGGTAATTACAACTCAAATAGGGTTCAGGGAGGCGTAAAACTTTTTACCATAAGATAACTCAACTATAATTAATATACAAATTACTAATAATATGTGAATTGAACAAGTTAAATATTTCTTTATATGGAATTTATATAAACTTCTGAATGTAACCGCTGAGGGTTTAATGGTATTTCAAGGGAAAATATAATTTCTGAACTTGATGCATATCTAATAGAATTGTCAACAGTTGTTTCAGCAACCCTGATCAGATTATAAGTGCATTTGGTGCATCTGCCGCGGTTGCAATCGGAGAAACATTTGGTTCCAACAGCCAACATAGGTATATTTTATAGCTATTATTACATTATTCGTTACTTTGTTATTCTGGTACTTGTCATTAAAACACATTTAAAAAGTCATTTGGAATAAATCAAAGTAATTATCTTGTAGGTACAGCAGTTTTATTTCTATTTCTTATACATTCGTTTAAGAGAGTTATGGACTGTAGACGCAGGGATACGTATCTAATAAAAAGGTCGTTTTGCGTCAGGGTTAAAAATGCTCGTTGAAAAGCGAACGAGTGGGTAACAGATACTTTGACTTCGTAAATGACAAATCCAATTAGCGAGATGAGTTTTTGCTCGAATCGCGATCCGTTTTACAAAGGCGCTGTACTGCCTTTGAGGTTCATTCCGAAGAGTGTTTCGGACCTGCGAGGCTTCTAAGCTCACGAACAAACAATTTCCACTCACCTCGGCTAATTCGAGGGACTCTACAAAGTCCCAAGTATTTCTTTCAAAGGAGTTGTTAGTGGATGCCTCTCCTTTGAGGAACAGTGCTTACGCAAAGTATTGACGTCTATACGAACGTTTTTCTTTTCATTTGGTTGCGATCTGTTTTTATATAATTGGTAATAATAATCATCAACAGCCTGTTAAGTCCACTGTTGGACATAAGCTTCCCCTAAACACACCCACCTATTGCGATCTTGAGCGGTCTGGCTCCAGCGGTTGCCCGCGACCTTCATGAGATCGTCTTTCCATCGCGTGCCGGAACGTCCCATTCTGCGTTTTCCGGTACGCTGTCGCCACCCGAGAACCTTTCTTCCCCATCGGTTCTCATTTCGTCCAGCGACTTCGGCAGCACATTAGTAATAATAATAAAGTTTAATATAATTTAGGTCATAACACTAAACAGACTAATGTTAGGAATGTATTATTAGGCCAGGCCTTATCACCACCCTGTATTGAAAAATAAAGGCGCGAACACTGTCCTATGGCATGGTGGAAACATCAATAAACTTTAAACACCTTTGACCACAATCAAGTACTTTGATACTTATCTCCAGAACAATCGCAACGATATCCTTCCTTTTTTTGCCGTTGGATAGAAAAAAAGTTGGAAACGCTGTCACGATGTGATTGTAGATGCTTTTTCCTATCTTATCGGTTTAATTCAGAAAAGGCGTCTCCGCGGGGCCTTCGCCCGTTCGGTTCGGTTCGGTTAATTCAATGGTTATAGGAGATTAATTATGCATACGGAATTTAACAGCGCCTCCCTTGCAGCAGTTTGCGCGATAAACATTAAACACCTCTCTATTACGGCGGCCATTACATAAACAGCCGTAATCCAAGCGTCATACTTGACTTCATGAATATACATGCTATGTCATTAAGCAAGTAAAATTCTCTTCGAGGAAATGTATTCGCTTTTTGAAAGAAAATCATTACGAAATCACTTGAATTTTATTTATATTAATATAGAATTAACAAATAAATGATTCAACATTCGCTCAAATCTTTGTCAAGTCATCTGTATTCATTTATTTTAGTTTCAATTAATATAGGTACCTATTATAGTTTAAGTTTGATAACTTTTATTAAATAATACTTTGCTGAAGCGAAGGTATGTTGACTATTCAAGCTTATCCAGGCTAATACCGTGAAACCTCCGAGCACGAGCTTCAAACTAGTAGTGTTTCATTGAGTGAATGAGGATACCATAGGCCCATCAAGTTTCGCTTGCTCGTTTAGCGGCTCGAATTACGGTGCGGTTGTCCATGTGTGACGGTGATCTCTTACCGTTGTCCGCCGTATATTAAATAAGGATTTATTTAATTGCTTATAAATCGTGAAGGTTTAAAGAAGTCATTGTTATTTGACACACGATTAAAAAAAACTAAATCTTTAACGGTTTTAACGGTTATAATCATGAATAATAAAATATGAATAATAATAGGAAAATTGAATTTTCTAACTCGAACTGCTGCGAAAACTGTGAAACAGTTTTTCTGTGTTTGGCCCAATTAATTCGAATGTGTTTGGCCTAGGTTTTGACCAGATTGTACATGAATGATACGTAGTAATGAATAATAATATTAAAAGATATAGTATTGTTGTTTTATGAATTTTATTTGAAAGTTTTCCAAAAGTTAAGAGCCTATCGGCATGCAGAATACAAAAACCATCTTCGATTCATTAATTTTTATTAAAAATAGTACTCAGTTCATTGACACGCTTATCTTAGATTAATTGCAGTTTTAATTGTATTCCCACGTTCATTCCTCTAAAGTCAACAGCACAGATACAATGTGTAATGTCAAATCTCGTTATACGCCGTGTTTAATGTCATCTGTCATGTCAAAAACATCTGAAAAGTCTGGTGATTACCCATCTGGATGTGATTTTCTGTTTCCTGTAAATGAAATCGAGTTTATATTGTATAACTATGAACTGTCTCAAATATATTTGTGATTGTATGTGGTTATAATCCCGACTAAGGGCTATGCCATAGACAAACGTGCACATAAATAAATGGGATCGTATAGCAAAAGTATCAAACATCATATCTCGTTGACCTATAAAATGATTCGGTGGACCCGGCGAGAATTACTACGATTCAGCTCGTTTTTGCTTGCTTCCCGACGTGGATTCAGCCTCCGCCCAAGCTCAATGGAGAAGTAACATTAGGATTATTCACGGGCGAATGGATACATTTCTCAGACAATTTCACATTGAGGATAGCGATTGCGTCATTTGTCCTTGTTGCGTCTGAAAAACTATGCACTCTGTACTTTACTATGCAATTACAGTAACATAAAAGGCTCTCTGTTTATTGAAATGTTTTGAAATGAATAAACCAATAGACGTGTCTATCTTAATTTGCAAGCCGATTCAATTCGCACCGACGACTGACCAGTCGTTGGTCACCATTAGAATGGGTTACGTCAGTGCATCGGTGCGATGTGTGCGTTGGCTGAGGTCATATGTACAACGGGACGTTACAGCTGTGTGTCTATGTGTGCAGAGATCAAGGACGCGGCTCGTCGCTTGATATTTATCTTTAGAAGAATTTTACTTCGCTAATAAAAACAAAACGTGATTAATCTATAGTTATTCATTACTCTGATGATTATTTCTATCTCTATATATATATAGGCTATCTCTAAAATTACACTTATTTTTTATTGTTTTTATTCTATAGCGGACAACGGAGCACGGTTGCTGGATTTTTAGGGGCCTCCGATATACTCACCCTGCGAAACACAGTACAAGTACCGTTTCATTCTGAGTACTCTGTGAGCCTGTATCACTTCGGACGAGCCGGCTCATTTAATGCGTCAGCATATGCTTCAGACTGGCTCTCTTACGGGTGCGACAGTATTAAGAAACTCGCCCGGCCATTGTAAAGCCCTTCCACAGATCGAATTCGAATCCGATACCTCTCGCTTCATTTACGTATATTAACGTCTTACCATTTAACCCGAGTTTTTAAAGTTAATTTAGTATTAAGTATTATTATATGATGATGATATGAAAATGAGTTAAAATACATAAGAAAAGAGAAGTAATTAACAAAACGTTGGTTATCAGTAATACGCGGTCCGAATGAATTGAGTCATCGCGGACATAAAACTTTAAAACGACCAATCTCGTGGGATGTCGTAATTGTTGACCTCAAATGGTGTGTCGTAGTCAAGACATTCACGACTAAGAGAATGGTGCACACATGTTCATGAACTGTTTAAACATTTTTTATTGTAATTGGTTTAAAATTTAACACGTGTCTGGGATTATAGTCGCAGTAAATAGGGTAATTTATTTGTATTGTGTGATTTTTTGAGTTTTATTAAATTTTATGAACATTATTATTGTCTAGTTGGTGGCTAATACACTAATCTGTTTCGAAATAGTTGTGATTCACGGAATTCATGAAAATTTTGTAAAAGTCGGCATATTACATTATCACGGCCGGAGATTAGCGTGCATCCGCAGCGCAAGGACGCGTCGGCCTCTCATACGATACTCATTACTCAACTGCTATTTATTATAGTGAATTTTTAATTTGAAATGCGCAGCGTTATTCTCTCTGTGACTACGTATTATGTTTCCGTAGTATAAATATTCGTTGCGTACAGTAAAGGCTGTAGTGAATGCGACAAATTAATAGGTTATCAAACGTCATAAAACAAAACAAAAATGGCGGCTGTTATGCTAACAGTTAATGTTAACATAACAGAACCTCGTAGGTAAGTGGTTTAATAAGTCTACCATGAAGCGAGAGGTATCGGGTTCTAATCCCAGACCGGATAAATATAAATTATAATTTAATTTATAATTTATTCGGTGTCTGGAAGGGCTTGACAGTAGCCGGGCGAGTATCTTTATACTGTCGCAGCCATGGGAGCCATGCTGAAGCATATGCTGACGTACAAATTGGGTCGGATCTTCTGAAGAGATACCACGGGCTCACCGAATACTCAGCGTGAAATGCTAGTTGTATTTGAAACGGTACTTCTACTATGTTTCACTGAGTGATTGAGTATATTGGAGGACCTTAAAAATGTCGCTTAAGTGGCGTAAAAGTCGCCCTACACAACTAATGCGCGGACAGTAGCGCGGTTGTCCATAGGCTGCGGTGTCTCCAAGCAGGCACTAAATACGTCAAAGTCGGCACACAGTGTATAATATCGCTTAGAAATATTTGCTTGTGTAAAAACCTTTTTTGTTTGCTCCCCTCCGCGGAGTTGAAAGGTTCTGAAAACTAATATAAAAAATCTTTGAGGTGTTAGACGCGAACACAGTGAAAGCAGGTCACGAAGTACCAATTTGCAATTAGTACCTTTGATTACTGAAACTCTAATCTACGGTTTTTGGATAGAATTTTGTTACTCTTAAATTCATAGGATACGTGTTACACGTGGCGCGATTGGCCATGGGTGGTGGTGATCTCATATTGCTTCTTAAGATATTCAGAAATCGATACAGCTGGATTTCCAGCTATACTTTAAATATTTAGAATATGGTTGGCGTTTTCAATTGCATTGTATTGTATTACATTTGATTTCCTTAGTTTTTATGGTATCAGTCCGCGCTTTGGTTGAATTGCCTGTTTACTCCACTTTAGTGATATAATTTCAAGAGCCACCGGTATCTTCACTCACTCAACGAAACGCAGTAGACGGGACCGTTTTAACGCTGGTATTCTGTGAGGCCTTAGTATCACTGCAGACGAGCCAAATTAGTACGTCAGTCGCTTTAGCTTGGCTTGCCCATGGCGAAGGCAGTGCTAATACACTCGCCCGGCCACTGTCAAGCCCTTCCTAAAGCGCAAGAAATTTTATAAATTTTTATTAGGACCGGGGATCGAAAACGGTACCTTTCGCTTCGTTGTACGCTTCTAAGACCACTCAGCTATGAGACTCTAAAAAGGCTTAGTATCGCTGTCAAAACATAGTGTTTCTAAAAAACAGATTATGTAATTAAATGAGTGAAGGATTCTTTTAGCTGTAATTACATTAATCTCGTGGAAAAATGAGGCTCTGCTGTAATTGTGGCTCATTAGCACTCGCGGCTCGCACTTCAACCACTACTGAAACTAAATGGGTATGAAGAGAGCTGCCCGCTTCGGAATAAGCCCGAAGCGTATGTTCTACAGTAAATTCGAAAGAAAAATGGCAAAAGTAAACTTATTGCTTCGTGACATTGTTATTCATTCATTATTGGATCGTGTGTTTGTTCAGTCGTTATTATTATTGAATACCGCCAGACCCCGGGACATGGTTCTGGCATAAACGTTATTTAAATACTAATTGCTATTATATAATAAGGTATTTTACGGTAAAATTGTATCGAAACGATATAGAACCTTTAGGATGAACTTCTGAGACCAAATCAAGATGTTCACAGAATACTCAACGTGAAACGGTACTTGTACTATCTTAGCAGAGTGAGTGAAGATATCGTATGTACATAGTGCCGGCAACACAACCAATGCGCGGACTTTGGCGCAGTTGTGCATGGCCGGCGGTGTTCTCTTACTATATAATAGGAGACCCACCTGCTCTGATCTCCGCTATAGAATAAAAAAAATAAAAATAAGATGTTTTGGAGTAATTGCTACACACACTATTTTATGAGAATTTTATTTATGCACTGTTCAAATGGGAAAAAGCCTGCATCCGTTGAGTATTTATGAAGGCAGTCCGTGTTGAAACGCATCTATATTTAATTCATCGCGTCGCGTCCGCCCGTGGAGCGGTCGGGTGACGTCAGCGGGCCGGAGCTGTCAGTTGTCAAAATTGTTTAATCGAAGCTGATGCTTTGATGCCACTAGCATAAGTTAATGCGGCTACGGACATTGGGAGGCGTCGCATTAAAATGTTATTCCTAATGTCTCCTTATATACCAAACATTTCATAAATCTGGCAAATCAATGCTTAAACAATGCGAGATGGCTGGATATAAATGCACACACCTCTTACCCGGCTGTGTAGTCGGCTCACCTGTGGGAGAGCCATGCTGAAGCATAAGCTGACGCACTTTGTGTTCCGGCTCGTGCGAAGTAATACCACGGGCTCACGGAGTACTCAGCGTGAAACGGAGCTTCTACTGTGTTTTGCTGAGTGAGTGAGGATATCGGAGGCCCTTAAGAATGCCGCTTAAACGGCCTATAAAGCCGGCAACACAATCAATGCACATGCGGTGTTCTCTTACCATATAGGAGATCCACCTGCACCGTTGCCGCGAAAGCATAAAAAATACAGTCAAATTAGACCAGCTTTGGCAAAGTGAAAATACATATTTATTTAAAATAAGATCAGTTTGCTATTTAGGAAAGTCTTAAAAATTACAGCATACACGAAGGCGCCCAGATCCGACAAGAACAGGTCGGTAACAAATCCAAAAATGTATTATTAATATGAAGTATGGTAAAATGGCTTACATTGAACCCGCTACGCAAGCAAGGTTGTTTTAAGTTTTCTATGTGTATGCGTGTTCCGAACGAATAGAATTATTGTAATGGAGTCGTTTTATTTTTAAAGCTGATGTCATCGAGGTTCATAGGCGAATTAATTACAATTGTGCAAGTAAATATTGAAATATTTTTCTGCTATTTATTCTATTGAGTAAAATTATATACCTACGAGTGAAGTTAGGTGATAAAAAATGTACGTGTTTCAGAATTAAGTCGTCTGCTTACTCGTGTTGAGTATTACACCTTACCACCTTTGTAATACATAGGAGCTGTTGCGTATAAAAAGAAGCATATCTTGTTGAGCGTTCGAGCCGCTTCAAGCTATGTACATACAAATTGGGGCATTATCGTGATATTGGCCGCAAACCGCGCGAACCTCAGCCTCCATCAAAATAATGCGATCTACGCGATCGGAAAAGGCTCTTCGAGAGAGGTTTAATTTTCGATGAGAATGTTTTTGCGCGGAGCGATTGTGGAGAGCGAGATGCAAGGACTTTCTCCCACTCACTCACAGCACGACGTGTTGTCTTGCGGAATGTAGGCCCGCGAGTTGATGTGTTACTTGTTGGAATTCGTAAATGATTCCACTCCGCGCCAAATGGGTCGCCACTTGGCTTTGAAGTGATTAAAATTTAATTAAATCGGCTCTGATATAGTTTACAGCTGTTTGCGCAGTTTTACAAATTACATTAAAATACGATTTATTTTAGTGATTTTCATAACAATTACATGATTAAAGCTAAAATTGTTGGAGTTGATGATATATCAACATCATAACAAAGTATGTCGCGCTTGGCTCGGACTGTTAGTAAAATACTGCGCCTTTGCTTTAACAAAATTAATGTGTGTTATTTTGTTGCTCCTGAATAAAACGATTTTGATATAGTTTCCTCGTTTGAAAGTAGGATTGTATATTGTCTTAATTATGTATATAGTATGACGGTTATATTACGTTTTTCTTATCCTAACATCGCTTGTAAGTGATGCAGATAATGTCTGAAGATTGTAGGATTAAATGCGAATGGCAGGTTGAATAGCGTTAGGCGCACCACTGAAGCAGCTGGTAGAGATTATATCTTCACAAAACAAAATCGCTGCGTTGTGAAAGGTCTCCGATGCTACACTGGCTTTCAAAAGCTTACCGACTCAACCTCTCCTAGTAGGTAACTATGCCTCCCTACACAAATGAGAAACTCAAAGACCACAGAACATTCAATAATGCCTCCTATTGTACGCTCTGTGGCAAATATTATCTCGGTTTTAGTTTAAAACTTTTATTCTCAAGACGAGAAGCGTTAAGAAAACTTTTGAGAGCTTCGTAGCTAAATAATTCTACCATGAAGAGGTATCGGGTTCCAATCCCCGAACTATATAAATTATAATATAAATTTGTTCTCTGGAAGGGCCTGACAGTGGCCGGGCGAATTTCTTAATACCGTCGCAACCCGTGGGAGAGCCATGCTGAAGCATATGCTGACGCACTGATTGCGCCGGCTCGTCCCAAGTGATACCACAGGCTCACAGAATACTCAACGTGAAATGTTGGCTTTACTTGAAATGCTGCTTTTACTGTGTTTCGCTGAGTTCATGAAGATATCGGATGCCCTTAATAATATCGCGTAAGTGACGTAAAAAGCCTTCAAAACAAACAATGCGCGGACTGCGGTGCGATAGTTCTTGGGCGGCGGTGTTCTCTTCCCATATAGAAGACCTGCCTGCTCCGTTGTTTACTAAAATAAATAAATTAATTAAGAGGTTCTTATTAAGTTGATATATTATAATATAGGCATTTAAAACACTGCGGATTTAATTTTTTTTGTATTGAATGAGATTTATTTCTTCAACTCTAAGTGAATGCTGATAGTAGGCACCTGAGAGCTATGTCAGTAAACAGCAGAGCTCTTTCTCTTTATTAATTCCCGGATATGAAGTGAGCTGCGCTCTGAAGCGAATCTCGAGCACGCCTTAAATAACTGCATTTTATTCAAAGCCGGGCGCACTGTTCTTATATTGTATGCGGGGATATTAAAATGGGCTTATTAGTTACCGACGAGCGGATTTAGTTTTTATAACTTTTTACTAAGGGAAATTAAATTGTGAAATATTGATAGTTTTTTACGACTTTTTCTTACTACTCATTTTCATAATAGTGGCTATTTATCGTCATTACTATATACCCGAAAAAATAATATTATTACAAAAAATATAACCATCTCAATTTTCGTTATGTTAGGTTTTCTTATAATCAAGGTAGTTTTAAAAATGCACGTCATAATTTCAACAGGATTCGATTCTAGAAATAATGTGTCTGCACAGCGAACACTTCTTTTTATTTCTTTTCATCCTTCAGTTCTAAGCAGTACAAATATTTAGTTTTATTTTTACTTTAGCATTTTATTTAAACTATGGCTTATACGGGAGGAGTTATTAAAGTGAATGTTTAAGCTTGGACGCGATCGAGAAACTGTAAGTAAACTAGTACTAGAGGCTGAAAAAGAGAGCATCGAAAAAGTAAAGAGGATTTAGTGGAAACGGTGTCAGTGTCATCATGACAAGGGCAGCGGTGTGCTGCTCGCGACCTCTGGCCGCGCTCTGCCATGTCTTCAAAGGAGTGCGGCCGCGATTTCTAGATATGGCTTCGTTATACTTGCTATGACTGCTCATGGCTGCTTGATATTTATGGTCATGCGAGTCGTTTTTATGGTATACAGTTACTTAATCGTATGGATGGCCCTTTGCTCCACGCAAGTGACATTGGACTATAAATAAGTTATCAATTAATACAATTAAATCTTAGAGACATACTTATGCCGAATTATTAAAGATCACCCATGGGAGAGCCATGCTCAAGCATATGCGGACGCATTAAATGGGCCAGCTCGTCCGAAGTTATAAGTGTTTCGCTGAGTGAGTGACGATATTGGAGGCCTTTAAAATGCCGTTTAAGTGGCGTAAAAAGCCAACCAATGCGCGTACTGTGGTGCGGTTGTCCTTGGGCGGCGGTGTTCTCTTACCATATAGGAGACCCACTTGCTCCGTTGTTCGCTATAGAATAATAAAAAATACAACGGTTTGAACCAGTGGTAAGAAAAATTTTTTAGAATGAGACGTCTTAAATAGATGAAATCAAAATTAATAACGATATTTTTAATAGTGTGTAAGTAGTGAAATCCTTTCACTGTATTTGCAGTGAGGAGTGAATTTTAACATATAGAAAAGTCATTTCTAAAAGAAAGTCTTTTATATATAACGTTTCCTTTCAAGCGGTTATCAAAGCAATTTCCTGGCGTAAATAGAAATACGAATAGAGGAGATCCTAGTTAATGTGTGTGAAGGTGAGGCTGTAAGAAGGTTTTCTATTGTAGCAAAAACTGTTCGAAAGGGTTAAGACAGGCCAACGATGCGGACGTAATGGCCCGAAAGCCAAATAGGAAGCGGCTTAGAGAGTAGGACGTCCGAGTGTATAACCCATTTTTTCTGTGATGTAATCTAGTACCAAGGAGGGTAGTATAATGGCGAATTAAATGAGATCATATTATTGTTCATTGGTATGTGGGCAATGTGTCTGCCATTATGTTCAATATATGATTTTGTATCGATTGGAGTGGCGCATTTGTAGAACAGGTGCCGATTGCAGGTCATCCCCTCTTGACACGCCGGTTAAACCTTACACAGCAGCCCCATCGACCTACTTCCGCCGGCCATTTGAAAAACAATAGGCTCAAGCGAAATGCACATTGCTCACTGGACGGCGTGCCCCCTACTCATCCGCGAAAAGAGTGGTCTCTATGATTGGTAGCCTCCAAATAAATGAATTTTTGATAATATTTGCATTGTATAAAAAAATTTGAAATATTATATATTAGATAAAATAATTAATTTCAAGAAGGTAGTATATTTTTTTAACAAATTGACAAGCAAAGTACTACAAGTATCATCAAATTAATTTGAATCTTGTATTAGGAAAAAAGAGGTCTTCTACCAAGGTTTTTGGACGTAAGTGGTAGGATTCAGTTCCTATATTATTGTGAAGTCTGCATTAAAAATGAATCCCAGCTGAGTTTCATGTCTATTTTCCTCGGATATGACTGTTAACCGTCGGGAAATTTCTTAAAACGTAATATAAAAATACCTTTGAATTTTGTTCGTTCGCGATCGAGTTGTCACGCCTTGAACGAGCTTCTTAATAAAATGCATTCAGTAATGAAACGGTAAAAGATTGCAATGCGGTGTATCGATCGCGTGGATGCGACTATCTACCAGTACACACCTTTCGCACACCTCTTGCGCCAACTTCGCTTTAAATTACTAACTAGCCGTATAATTAATGTTTTGATTTACTCTATGGTATGTGTAGGAGATAACTGTTTACATAGGTTTTTCATTTTTTAAATTATAGTATTAAAAATAAGCATTATCGGTCGAGTCGTTATCGCGTTTCGCTTAGCAACACATTTGGCGGTCCGTTTTTATATCATATACATGGTAATAAATTATGAGAAAAAGGAGCGTATGATATTTTAGCGTATACAAAAGAAGTATTAGAGGCTGCCCCTCTCGGTGGTTCGTGATCGCTCCAGCCTGATCTAATATATTATTCAGGAGGATTTAATCTTTATTACATCAAGATGTCTGATTCGAACACGGTTTATTCTTCTTTATTTCTATAGCGTACAACGGAGCAGTTTGGTCTCCTATACGGTAAGAGTACACCGTCGCCCATGAACAACCGCTCCACAATCCGCGCATTGGTTGTGTTGTGGGTTTTTACGCCGTAAGCGGCACTTTTTTAAGGGCCTCCGATATCTTCACTCACTCTGCGAAATACAGTACAAGTACCGTTTAACGCTGGGTGAGCCCGTGGTAACAGTTCGGACGGGCTGGCCCAATTAGTGCGTCAGTATATGCTTCAGCATGGCTCTCTCACAGGTGCGACACTATTAAGACACTCGCCCGGCCACTCTCAAACCATTCCACAGACCGAATAAATTATAATTGTCCGGACCGGGAATCGAACCCGATTCCTCTCGCTTCATGGTATCCCTTTAAAACCATTAAGCTACGTGACTCTCAAATGTTAATTGAATCCTCCTTAAAGGTGGATGTTGTGTCTGTCTATGATGTAGTTTTCTAACGAATGGAACGTTAAAGATGCCATTTTTGTTGGACTGGCTGTGCCCTAGATTCGAAAGCCGCTAACTTTAAAATTAAACTGCACGCTAAAAGAACATTAATTATTTAGTTTAATTGCGATTGTTGGCGGCTTAAGTTGTCTGACGCAATTTTCCTGACGAGCTTTCTACTCCTTTAATGTTTCCTTGTTTATGCAGTTTTAATTAGATTGTGTACGAAAAAAAGAGGAGGTAAATCTCGTTATAATTTCTTTAAAAAACAGGAGGTAAACGGCTTTCCGTGTAGGTGAGCCTCTCTAGGCTCACCTACACTCATGGATCTATTTAGCTCAGTTAGGTTGCGGCTGCGTTGCTGGTTAGTAAAGGAAAGTTTTTTTGAAGTCCCCTAATTTATAATGTTCTAACTAGTTCCACAAAAATCGATTTACTTATTTGTTTAACAAAAATATCGATATGATAAATATTTAATTCCATCTGTAATGAAACAGTACGGGGATTTCGCAGATAGCTTGGGTCACTTGTCCGTGACGGAACTCTCATTTCCATATTAAGTTGCTAAATTGAATTATCGCATTTGAAGCGAATAATAGGCTCAGCGGGTAAAGTTATTCACGAGAGCATACTCGCAGCAGGCTTTATTGAAGTGCGAACACGTCGTTTGCTTTAAAAGGCAGCCGCACCGCGCTTTTAATTAATATTTTGTTGTTATTGCATTAGTGGTGCCGCGTTGTTCTGTTTATCGCAGCTGTCGCCGCTCAAACGAAAGTAATACAATTATTTCTGTCCACTAACGAGCTCATTAAACTGTATCGTGTTAAGTAATTCAGTTAACTCATCAACTAAGTTTTCCTTTAAAACCTTTTAAAACTTATTATGTTTGCGAGAGTTGCGGGCTGTTCGGGCCGGCCTGCGTGGGATCATTTCAATTAGTTTTCTTGATGTTTGCTTGGTGTTAGTTTTCTTGGTGTGCGTGGGTTTCGTGTTTGAGACCGACTTAAACAAAGAGATTCAAATGAAGAATTCAATGAATGAGATCCGCTACGGAAGTTAGAGACTAATTCAAAACAATAGTTTTTGGGCCTATGAAGAAACTGATCACGTCTATATAAGCAAATATTAGTTGGAAATATTAAAAGTTTAATGGCAAGGTGTATCGCTATGTTTTCTTAAGCTGTGTTGATGTGATGATTGAGCGGTAGCTGTGTTGAGATAACAGATCGTTGACCCCGCGATAAGAAAGAGAGAAAGCAAAGTGGGCTCGACACGCAGTCTTCAGCTCTTGGAGGCGGTCCAATTCATATGATCACGGGGTCAAGGTTGTCATCTCGGCAGCCGTGATCTGATACGAGGAGGCAATGGACAAATATCTTGTGATTCATTACTTGTTATTATACAAGAGAATTGATAAGTATTTAAGTTTTTTCCGCCTTTCGATATCTAAAGATGTTTATTCTTATAGTATAGCCGACAACGGAGTAGGTGGATCTAAGTAAGAGAAAACCGCCGCTCATCACCAACCGCGCTACAGTCCGCGCATTGGTTGTGTTGTCGGTTTATTACGCCAGTTACGTGGCATTTTTAAGGACCTCCGATATCCTTACTCACTCAGCGAAACACAGTAGAGGCACCGTTTCAAATACAACTAATATTTCAGGCTGAACATTCTGTGAGCTCGTGATATTATTTCGGACGAGCTGGCCCAATTACACGGGTGTACACGGGTTTACACTGTGACTCATATCAAAGAGGTAATATATTATATGTTTCATCAAATTATCGAGGCAAGGACAAGAAATATCTTAAAATTTATTTAAATATGTTATTGAAAATAATACAATGGATTGGTCGTATTGTCAAGTGGACGAGTTCTCAAACAATACTGTCGCTCGGGGTTGAACGTTAATAACTCCAGATCCTAATTAAGTCTAGAGATTCAGTCATAATTTTTAGGTCGTAGGTATTTTAATGTTATGTACGTTAATAAAAGGCTATGGAATTATTCTCGGATGGGCCTGTAACTTGAATTTTTAAGTAATATGATCGTATGTTTTTTACGTGTATGTAACATATCATATTTAGCCAGCTGTGTCTGGATTGGAAGCGCCTACGGCATGGAGAGTAATAATAAAATGGATGCCCGAGTAATTAACGAATCTGCGCGTGTGTCGCTGCAATGGCTGGCTTTGCTGCAATTCGTCGCGTTTATTCAGTGCTGTGTCAAGGTCCGCTCGTTATTGGGTCACCGTGCAACCTCCCGTGGAACATTAACCAAAGAGATTCCGTTGTACCAACATTCTACTAATAAACACCACTTTTTCTATCTATGGAACTTTTTGTGTTCATCTGTGGCATCCTACCTTTTGCTTCACAGCTTAATAATCTGTAACTGTAATATATATAATTCTTCATAATAGCTTATTAACACATGAGACATTATGTTCAGTGTGAAACGATACTTGTACAGTGTTTCGCTGATAGAGTGAGGCTATTGGAGGCTCTTGAAATTATACCGCTTAATTAAGGTGCGTTAAAAGCAGACAACACAACCAAAGCGTGGATTGTGGCGTGGTTGTCCGTGGGTGGGCGGTTTTTTCTTACCATATAGGAAGCCCATCTAGTCCGTTGTCCACTTTACCATTAAAAAAACGCGCAGTTACAAAAAACCGGAAATTCAATTAAAGGCGTAAGTTATCGGACTTTTTACCATGGGCGAGAGTGATCTCTTACGATAAGGAGTCCCGCCTACCTTGTCTTCTATATATCTACTAAAAATATAAACAGAATATTTCAAATTGTAATCGTATCGACTTTTTTAACTGACTAAACGTAAATAACATTTCCCCTCGGATGTACATGTTTTTGACAACTTTTGATTCGTATTCAACTTGCTTCATTAGATGTTAATCAAATTTAAAATAAAATTGTGTAACGCTCTGTATTTTGTGTTTATTTGATGGTGTGCAGCCGCTTTATTGCGAAAACATTTTCCGTTTCTTATCGCAAGTAATATTTAAAGGGGTTTTTCGTTTAATACGAACACTGCTAGGAAAAGTCGCGACGTGGATTAATGGCAGTGTAACATGTGATTTGACTACGATTACTTAATTTCCTAGGAATTTCCAGTGCTGCTAGGTTCTGACGTCACCGTGATATTGTGAAGGTGCGAAGTTAGGACAGCGGAGTTGAATATTCAATTCGAATTTATTGTACCTTCTGGCTGAGTTTCGAGGGTCGTTCCACACTAAGTTATTCGTCATAAACATTATTGTTTTATACTAAATTTTATTGCTCATATAATTCAAGATAAGTTTATTACACTCAAAGAGAAGCAATTGCGCTAATAATGACGAACATTTAGCTCACGCAACGAAACCCTCCAACAGAAAGATCGTAAGTGAAAAATTTCGCGAAAATGTTTATAGTCTATTTTTATGGAAATGGTGGCAAACTCGCAGGAGGTTCACATAGGATAAGATTTCCTCCGCCCATGGATACCTCCAGCCCTTGCAGAGCTGTGGGTGCGTTGTCTGCCTTTAAGGAATATATACGCTCTTTTTTCGAAGGACCAAAAATCTTATTGGATTGGAAATATCTCTGCTGGCAGCAGATTCCACCACCACCGCAGTCTTGGCGAGATTAATTTCTTTAAACCAATAAAAGAATGTTAACTCCATTTTTTTATCTATTGAATTAATTTGTTGTTCTGTTAACAAAGAATTATTTTAATTATTTTTTATTTTTAACACATTGAAATATCCTATAAATCTGGATTTCATATTCTGAAATTAATACAAACCTGTTAACAAAGAGATGATTAGATGTACAATAATTTTAATATCACTTTTAATATAAGTTTATTTTTTTCATTTTAGCATACCTAATGAAATTTTAAGATTACTCAGCTTCAAAAATAATATGACATTTGGTTTATAAATGTTATTAATTTCTATTAACAAATATAGAGATGCAGAAACTCCATTAAGTTTACTCATGAAGGTTCTCTAAAATATTTATGTATTTCTGTAGTGTAGCTGCTAGGTGAGGTGGGTTGATGACCGTATCGAAGGACATCTGCGAGCGCGAAGGTTCCGCTGCCCGCAAATTGCCTCCGGCGAATGGAATAAAATCAATTTACCTTCCCAACTCAATTGGTGGAACGCGACTTTCTTGAATCGCTTCTATTCCCCCGCCTTGTGTTTCTCGCTGACTAATCTCCACGTCTTATTTTCATTCAACCCACGTCGGACAGAAGAGTGTAATTTATTTTATATGTTTTTTGTTAAAAGTTTTAGACTGTGATGGTTGTAATTCATTCTATAATTTATAAGGCTAAATAAAAGTGTTGTATGTATCAATTGCGTTTATCATTTTCTTTGCAATTTTTAGGCTTTTCTCCAAGAGTTGCCATTTTTTTAAAACGAAACTCATTATAAAAAAATAACCTAAGTGGTTGAAATATCTCTAGATTTGCGTCGTAAACATTTTTGCCGATTCATTTGGTTCAAAGGAAATATGGACAATAGCATTTCACTCTACGGTTGTGTAACCGGCTTTTTATATTTTGCCCTTCAGCATCTACGCTTATAAACATATAGTACAACGTACAATACGTATTTCACGCTGGTATTCGGTTCAAATGCCTTTATCAGCTCGTAGTTTATGTCGGGATAGTTTCTGAGGTATAAAATTTTTGAGGCAACGGGATATTCTCAAGTCAGAGATTTCATGCATCGCTGTGATTCACAACTTGTCATATTCAGATATCGTAATCGTTTCTATTACCCTCTCGTACTTAACATTTGAAAAAAAATTAAAAAGATTAATCTTACTTAACCTCATCTCGTAACAGAGTATTCCCTAATCCTAGCTTAATGTTGGGAATACAGATAAAACGGCTTCTTAATCCATGCTGATTTTCATTCATTGAAAGCTGAAACAGTTCTAGCATAGTTATTTGTAAAGTAGAGCAAAATGTTAAGTGTAAAAAAGATGAATAATAAAAGACACGCGAATGTTTTATTTGTGACAAAGTATTAACTTTTGCATTCGAGTCGTTCTATTAGTTGTGTTACTCTATAAAATATTTCAACCCGTATCTTAAACATTTGCGGGGTAAAGGTAAAACACACAGGTAATAAACATAATCAGAACTATCCGGTCCTTCGAGCCGTAACTTTTCATTACCGCGGCGGCGTTTTTATTTTATTTGTGGCTTCGCTTGAAATTGCCCACCCTTTATCCACCTATTTCTCAAGAGCACTAAAATCAGAGTCAATAGCAATTTATCCGCAGATAAATCATTCTCGAGCTTGATTACCAATTAGAAAATCCTATAGAAGGATGAAACGATTTTTGTTAAACATGGCCAAGAGCCAACTCGATCCGGTGGCTTTTGAAGCTGTTTCTGGCACACAGTGCACAAATTATATTTATTTAAAATTAAAATTTAAAAACAGGTTTAACCATTAGATTAATTATTGTTAACCCAATTAAAACCCTAAAAGACATTAATCCGCTAAGGAATACTCCTTATAAATATTGTGAATATACATTCACACAAAATATTTGCTCATTTCACTGGCATCAGAATCAATGATCGCACAACATTGACTTTTCAGGAATTATGATCTTCGCATCCTCCGTCTAATAATACCTGGTAATAGGTACACTTAGTCCCATAGTTATGCCGTGCTTTGCATTTCCAAACCAACACAAATTCATTCAAAAATAGCTTACTTATTTCTTAAGGGCGGACAAAGCACCCGCGGTGTTGCAAGGGCTGGGAGTATCCAATAAGGACCGCTTATCCTAATTGAGCCTCCTGCTCCTTTGCCACCGTTTCCATAAAAAAACAAACGCATCTGGTTACATACGTTAATGAATTGTACCCAATTTGATTCTCGTCCGGGCGCTGAATAAATGTCGTCACCGCACTAATAATGGAATATTATAGAATTAAAGCCACGAAGCAACCGGGGAATTGATAAGACGCCATTAGTATTCGTCGTGGCGAGCGGCGATTTGCTGGGGACGTCTGCCTCAGTTTCTGCGGAAGGGTAGATTTATCGCGAGATAAATTGTCATTTACCTCCGGCATACACGTGGCATTTAATTTCTGGAACTATAAAAAGCGCGTAGCTTTTTCTTAAATGCAAACAACGATCCGCGATTTGATTACGGCTAAGAGTTTTCGTGCGTGGCGGCCTTTTTATTCTATGTGAGTCTATCGTTTCGCTAAGTTGGACTTTTCAGTTTCCTAAATGAATGGATTGATTTTAAATTGATGAAGAGCAGTAATTTTCTAATAGGTTATTTGTTATTAATACATCGAAGGTTGATTCTCGGAGTCTCTTTAAAACAAGTAAAATGCAGTTCTACTGCTAAATCGTTGCAGTTTTCTATGGTATAGCGGAAGGAGCAGATAGTATTCCTATATGGTAAGAAGATACCGTCGCCCATGGACAACCGCAGCACAGAATGCGTATTCGTTGTGTTGGTTGTTTAAGGGCTTACGATAACTTCACTCAGCGACACGCAGTAGAAGTACCGTTTCAACTACAACTACCATTTCACGCTGAGTATTCTGTGAGCCCGTCATATCACTTCGGGCGAACCAGCCCTATTAGTGTGTTAGCATATGCCTCACAATGGCTCTACCACAGGTGAATATACATTAAACTTCGTGAAATATCAATTCAATAAAAAAATCTAGAAGTACCTGAAGATAAATCCTGTCATCTCTCTGTGTATATCTCTGTTAAAAAACGCCACGAAGCAGGGCTCAAGTAAGCGGATTAGATGGTTGGGTGATGAGCTAGTAAAAGCCCGCCGCCTAACCTGTGTACCTGCACAACAGCCAGGTCGTCTCCGTATATAGCCGTTGACCGCGCATCAAACTCTTTGGACGTTGTTTCGATATTCTAAAGTAAAATACAATGGGAGAACAGAGGTAGTTGATTAGAACCGCGGTGGGTGTGAAAAGAGAAGCTTTTGCTGTTTTTTAGGTAAAAACTCTTAAAGTTTTGCGCTTTTAACCGTATTACACTCGTTTCCGCGCCATTACTTATCCGAGGAGCTTACAAAAAATTAAATAAAAGTGGTCGACCATTTCCATAAGTTGGCGTAAGTGGATAACAATTTTCCCCGAAAAGTATTATGGCAAGATGGAATTGGAATATTCGGTTCGCGAACGAGACATTTGTAATGATTGAAAGGTGTTTAAGTTGCGAGACCAGTTCGGGAGCGAGCTTCGAGCGGGGCCCGAAACTTTGTTGGCAGCGATTCAATAAATCGTCTTAGCATTTGGGCTTTGTGACGCGAATTGTGATTTGGCCGGCTGTTTCATAAAGGAGGCTCTATTATATGGAGCTTTACCTAGCAGTGATATTTCATCTCATGTTTTTTTTATAATGTCAGTGGCAAACGAGCAGGACAAGCGGACAAGCAGGGCAAGAGGTCCTCCGCCCTTGGACACCCCTAGCCCTTGCAAAGTCGTGGATGCGTTGCCGGACTTTAAAGAATATATACGCTCTTTTCTTGAAAGTACCCAAGTCGCATTGGTTTAGAAATACCCCTGCTGTTAGCTGATTCCACAAAGAGGTGGTGCGCGGTACAGAATGCCTTAAAAAACGCTCACTTCTGATCGAGGTGAAAGCGAATATTTTATTTTATTATAATAAAAATCTTTATTTGTTATTACGATTTCAACAGGTTACAGAGGACTTAGTCTATTAAATCTTTATATCGCATGTGTATTTTTCTCTTGTTTTTGCAATTGAATCATAGATCAGTAAGAATGTGACAGAGTATGCTTCACTAGAAAACAATATAAGTGGATATAAATAAAGCTATATTCTCGTATATGTTTATTTGTCGACAAACTCATTACTTGAAAGTATATTCTGCATTATTAAATGGCAGTGAACGAATTCAGCAGCACGTATGCGCGCCAGTAGGAATAAAGTCAGTTCAAATTGCTGACGTGATTATGCAAACAGGCGAAGCATTCGCGGCGACGGTTTTGCCTTTTGGCAAATATTCTTGCTTGTGGTAACTGGCGAAGAGGGTGGAGCTGCTGAAGAATCGACCCGAAATTCTGGTGTCATAATAATACATTTTTCAAAAATCTATTCATCACTTTTGTTTTGAATTCCATTTAATAAATTTCTTTAAAAGTTACTGATTAATGTAAAACAATTTCGCAATTGTTTCTATGAAACATAAATATGCTTTAAATCATATTTTAATAAGCTTTATGGTAATGTTGAAAGATTATTTAACTGGCTTGACATGGGTGTTGGCGTTTTCGTTAATTCTCTTCTCTGCCCCGTTCAATTGGTATTCGCTGCGCGGCGGCGACATTTTGCAATAAGTTCAAAATTGATAAGATTTTACGACAGTTTTACAGCGAAGCTCGCGTCGCGTCGCCAGATGTGTCACTGTATGAAAAACTTTAACGCGTGACTAGCACTATTTTACACAAAGATTGGATGAAATATCTTATATACAGTGTATCTACAGCCAAGTTTAAATTTTGCGAAAGCTCCTCACATGGGGATGTAGTAAATTAGACGAAATTCATATATAAGTCGTGCATCGTACATTATTATATAGGTACTATCATTTTTTATAGTTAATATTTCAAGATTTTAACAATTGTTTTATAAAATATGGAATACTTGGTAAGTCAGTCAAGATCTTTATAGGAATACATAACCGCTTGTTAATTTCTAACAAATTAAAACAGATTTTTAGGAATTTGCCAGATCTGAGAAAAGAACATTAAGAAAACCCATAGACAACCGCAACAATATTCTCGAATAAGTTGTGTTGCCGTCTTTTTACGTCACTTGAGCGGTATAATTTCACGGGTTTTAGATATACACAGTCAGCGAAACATAGTACAAGTACTGTTTCATGTTGGTATTCTATGAGCCCGTGGTATCACTTTCGACAAGCCAGTCCGATTAATGAAACAGCAAATGCATGGCTCTCTCACGGGTAATATAAGTTAATATACAACGCGGATTTTGGTTTATGAAAGTAGAGTTAATTTTATTAACTTATTACACTACATCGAACACATTGGTCGTAATAAAAGGCTTCAGTAATAATTCTGTGTGTGCCATTGGTGAGTTAGACCTATGAAAAACGTCTACACAATGATGATGTTTAAATTATCCAGCCAAGTGGTTCATTCATAAAATTCAAATTTCGCGTTACCGTCTGAAGGCGAAATGAGGGAAAATTATTTACAAGATGCTTGAAGGCTGCGCCTCACTGTGCGTGTTGGGCGAAGCTGAAAGCGTGGCATGTGATATTTCAAGATATATATAAAATAATAACACATATGAATACAGCATTTAAAATTGTAATTTCATGATTTTTGGTGAAAGTTATTTCTGACAGAGTTTTTCATGGTATAAATGGGTATAAAACACCTCGGTTATTCTATTATTTAAATAAATTAGGGCTGTATCAAATACTCTGTGTGCGTACAGCCTTTGAGCCAGCGCCTCATGAACGCCTTTGCGTTTCGGCGATTCTATTACGATATTTGAGTAAAATATGGCCCTTATAAAACGTGTAATAAAACCTGAGCAAGGTGCCTTCGGGTTTATGTCGGCGTTTTGTGTACGGCATTTTTCTGAGTGAAAAGATATGCTTGAAATGTGATGTATATAATGTTAATAAAAATATTTTTACGTCTGTCGGCGTTTGCGATTCTCATTTGAGCACGGCGCTTCGAGGCATTTTATTAAAATGCACCTTCTTACCCGATATTCGCCTTCCTGTAAGTGATGCGCGAAGGAAAATGTGTTATTGATTCAAACAAAAAATTGAGCTTAAGACGTTGTCAGGACTGCGAAAAAATGTTGTTTAAGAGTTAATTGAGAAGGACGCGACGCGGCGGCGGACAGAGCTGAGCTGCGTGTGGCCTGTGATAACCCAGTTGTCTTATAAGGAAGATTTATGAGAGCGAAGAATGCGGTACTGCTACGCGTCGCGAATTTAATAACGCTCGGCTTCTCCGAGCCATTGCAGGGCCATTATCGGGCGTGTTATGAAAATGCGGAACGGGGTGGGCGCCTAGTGAGTGTATTTTAATAAAAATTCGCAATTCGCTCAATGCCAACGAGGGGCTGTTATGGGCTTGACTTGTTGTACAAGTGATTTCAAGATTGTGAACGGTTACTTCATTTATCAGATATTTGAGACATGTTATACTCGAGATGGATTTTTGCTTCATTCTTCGTAGATAAGTAGTTTAATAGGTCTAACATGAAGCGAGAGGTATCTGGTACGAATCCCGGGTCTGAACAATTATAATTTATTCGGTCTCTGGAAGGGCTTGACTAAGGTCGGGCGAGTATTTTGATACTGTGGCATCCATGGGAGAGCCATGCTGAAGCATATAGGGACGCACTAATTGGGCCGGGTTGTCCGAAGTGATCCCACGGGCTCATAGAATACTCTGCGTGAAACAGTAGTTGAACTTGAACGGTGCCTCTACTGTGTTCCGCTGAGTGAGTGAGGATATCGGAGGCCCATAAAAAGGTTGCTCCGTTGTTCGCTATACTATATAAAAAATCTCTAATATTTATGTATCTAACAGTGAGAGATTCTTGTTTGTAGTTCTTCAGAATAGTACGTGCAATGACAACCATTTCTCGTCCTGCTTTTATTCTTCAATACTGCTTACGTTGCCTGAATTTCCCTCTAGAAAAGTCGCAATTTCTTGTGCTAAAGCACACGGCAGAAACTTGACACCATTATTGTATTATTGTTTAATTCTTACTTGTCGTACTACACTGAACAATGAATCATAGTCGAACAAACTCCACAGATATTGTGTAAATAGTGAATCTTACATTCCAACAAATAGCACTGCATTGAAATCGTTTGTACTGAAACGGTTTATAAGAAATGTTCGAACAATCTATTTCTTATATTGGTGATGTGTGGGTTCGCATTCGATTCCTTTTATTTTATTATTCTCTTGTGGCCTATCATCGCACATTATAAATTTAGGTGTATAAAATGAATAAGAATAAAGCTATTAATAGACGTTGCAAAATATTCTGCCTTTTTTATATAACACAGCGAATTATGAAACAGGTGAGTCTGCTATATGGTAAAAGAACATCACCCATGGAAACCGCGCCATAGTCCGCGCATTGGTTGTGTTACCAACTTTTTACACAACTTAATCGTCATTTTTAAGGGCCTCTGATATCCTCACTCAATTTGCGAAACACAGTAGAAGTACCGTTTTACGCTGAGTATTCTATGAGCACGTGGTATCACTTCGGACGAGCCGGTCCAATTATTGCGTCAGCTTATGCTTCAGCATGGCTCTCCCACGGGTGCAAAACTGTCTTATAAAGTGTCCTAATGATTGAATGAGAGTAATAAATTATTGGAAGATTATCGCGGGGACGTTCGTCTACGTAGAAATTATGTTTAACAAATGAGACCGCGGTCGTTGGTGCGGTTGCTGCGACGCTTATCTGATTTCAATATTTTAACATGGACTTTATTCAAGATTGTTTAAATGTTTTCCGGCTCGACCGAAGTGATACCACGCGTTCACAGAATACTCATCGTGAAACAGTACTTGTACTGTTTCGTTGAGTGTGATAACGAAGACTCTTAAAAATGCAGCTTAAGCGACGTAAAAAGCCGGCTACACAAGCATGCGCGGACAGCGGCGCGATTGTTCTTAGGCGGCAGTGTTCTCTTACCATATAGGAGACCCATCCTGCTCCGTTGTCCGCTATAGAATAAAAATAAAATTAAAAAAAAGTCTCACGACTCTGGTGTATACAGAATGTTATCGAAGCCTTTTTCTCTTTGATTTCTCTTTTAAACTGCTATATAAAGCAAAAGTTATGTATAGAACAAAAGAAAAACTTAGAAACAACAGCTTATGAACAATATATAACTAATAAAAAAGTTAAAACAAGTTGTGGCCGCACCCGAGCAACGTTCTCTTTGTACAATCTTTGTGTTTCCGCTTCTTCTGATATTGATGCTAGCGATATTCTTCGTCTCTTTTGTCTTTTGTCACTTGGCAAAGCCACTCTTTGAATATGCACTAAATAATCTTCAAACTTGGAGAAACAAGGCACACTTTTGCCGAGTTGAAATTTCTGTATAAACTCCTAAATGTATTAAAATTGTTTTTTATAATTTTGAATAACATTATTATGTATATATTATTCACTGTTATTTAAGTGTTGTGCACGGGCTTCTTAAGGGCGTCCACGAACAATAACTTTCAGAGGTCCACAGTAAATCATTACACATTTGATATTAAAAACAAACAAAGGCGTCCTTCTCATTTATTTTTGTTTAACCTTATTATAAAATATCACTTCCCTTGTGTAGTCAACTACCAACAGAGTATTATGCAATTTAATTGACTTCTTAATAGAATTTTTTTATAATAAATATTCTTGAAAAAGGATCCGAAGAAGTTTTTCAGTATTCTGTCAATTAGACGTGACTGCAGAATGTTTATGAATTCCATTTCACGTGCTGTTATTGTAGAATCATAATGTGCTAGTCTATTTAGCATGTGACCTACTTGAGGGCGTCGATAGAGTTACGTAGCAGTCGTAAATCATAGAATCTCACAATATTCGTAGCGGAAAGCAATCAGTGTTTGTGCAGGGTTAACGAGTTTGGCCCATTGTTTCCTCATTACCCGCCAGCCCGTTATCATCTCTAACGAGTTACTTACTCAGCGCTATTTGAATACAAAGTGATACAAGACGAGAGCGGCGAAGGAAATTCATCCTTTCGACGGTGACTAATTATTCCCCAATATCTTTAAGATTACATGAATGCGAACAATTTAAATGAAAATTTAATTCATTTTTAGTGTATTATATTGGTTTTTGATTCTTATTATAATATCGTTTACATAACTAAAAGCAAACATCGAAAACTTGCATTATTTTTGGTTTAGTGCAGCTCAATGTTATTATATCAGTACCAGTTTTTGTAAGATATCATCAGATTAAAAAATAAATATTATTTAGTATTTTTCTAGTTGGAACGTAACATTGTTATACATGTTAATAAATTATGTAATTTAAAACCAACTTTTTATGTCATATATGCATGAAAATTAAATGAAGTAAGATGGAGACGCCGCGCCGTCGTAGGCGTTGTGTAGGCACATGCCTACGTGCTACGATATCGGAGTTGCGGATTTGCATTTGCTACGTCTTGCTTATATTCAACCCTTTATATCAATATTTATATGTTTAAATCTGTTTGTGGCTTTATTACTATCCGATACACATTGAGTTTCATAAATTTCTCTTGTATGAAAAACGTTACAATATTTCTTCCAAGTGAACTTAACTTTTATTATGTTAAAAAGCTACAAAATGTAGGTAAGAAATTGAAATGTTCTGGTGGAGACAGTATTTCGCTTGTACAGATGGGTGTTAGCAGAGATCTCATTTCATGATATTGAACGCAGACAGCTCGACTGAGTATCGGCATAATGACAATACGGTTGATGCGCACTGCCGCCGTGAAAGACTGACAATGGCCAGGAATCTCGCGTCAAAACCGAGTCTACACAAAGCCGTTTGTTGTGAGTTATGATGTGTTGACAATAAGGCGCTCCCGGCGACTGCCAACTCTAAACACTGGACGTACGTGCTGCTCGCACAATCATTACCAACTGTATGACGTTTTGAACACTTCCAATATAATTCAATACAAGAGTATCATTGAATTATAGTCTAAATGGAGCATGGCGGTAGTTAATTTTAATCTATGTAGCATACGAATGTTGGTATACATACCACGTTATTGTTTGCGTGATTGATACTATGTTGAAACTAGTGGGATTTTAGTTTGGAATGCACAGTTCAGGTTTATAATTATAAGTATGTTTCTTTAAAACACATAATACGAGAACAGATGACAAAAATGACCATCTTTGTTCACGACTCGTTAATTACTGCCGGCCTTTTTTATACTATTGGTGGCAAACGAGCAGGAGGCTCACCTAGGGCAAGCGGTCCTCCGCCCATGGACACCCCTTTTATTTCTATCACATATTCGTTTTATATCGACATATTCGTGAAAACCTAACAGTTCGGGTTCCTTATCTATATTTAATTTAATACTTTTTGTTGCAGGTAAGACATTTAAAGACATCTTCATATAAGAAAGAGCCTTGTGAGTTTGGTTATTGTTATACATCATTGGTACAAATTTGTAAGTAATATTTTAGTAGCTTTTTTATGGAATATCAGACAAAGGAGCGGGTGGATCTCCCATATGGTAAGAGAAAACCGCCACCCATAACCAACTGCGCCACAGTCCACACATTGGTTGTATTGTCGGCAACTTACGCCGCTTAAGTTTCATTTTTATGGCCCTCCGCTATCCTCCCACACTCAGCAAAACGTAGTACCGTTTCAAGCACAACTACCATTTCACGCTGAATATGACTATGCATATATACATATGCATTTTGATATCCTCGTAGTTTAATAATTTAAAATATTTACTGAGAGGTTTCGGGTTCGAATCCCGGTCCGGACAATTAAAATTTCATTTATAATTTATTTGGTCTCTGGCAAGGCTTGACAGTAGCACCAGTGGGAGAGCCATGTTGAAGCATATGCTGACGCACTAATTGGGCCAGCTCGTCCGAAGACGGGCTCACAGACTACTCAGCGTTAAACGGTACTAGTGCTGGGTATCGCAGAGTGAATGAGGTTGTCGAAAGTCCTTAAAAGTGCCGCTTAAGCGATTTAAAAAGCCATCTACACAACCAATGCGCGGACTGTGGCGCGGTTGTTCATGAGCATCGGTGTTCCATTTAGGAGACCCACCTGCTCCGTGCTCCGATATAGATTAAAAAAAATATATGACTTGTATTTAATCGTTTGTACTACATTTGTGAATATGATTGTATAACCGCGAGCCGACCAAGTTTAGCGTGGCTTCAAAACATTTGCTATTGTTTTATGCAAAGGGAAACAAGTTGATTGCAAAGTTTTATCATCACATAAATGTTAATTGATACAGCAATGAATGTACTCCGTTTATTTAGTGACGTTTTACGGCCGCGCTTGCTCTTCCATTACCATAATATGCGCCGATATTAATTCGTTGATTATACGTCTCTCGGCGAGTCGAATGTCGCATAATCATGATAAACGACACATAAACATGATTTACGGCGCGCGACTACGCGATTCAATTAAATCTTCACAATGCGGTGAGTGATACATGTTAGCAAGTGTGACGTAGTTACTTGATTAACTCCACGGGCCGACATAATCTTATTTGTGCCCCGATTCGCTCTCGAATTTAGTGCTAGGGAAACTATTGCGCCCTTCCATGGTTAATGTCTAAAGTCAAACATCTTTATTTCACAATTCCCGCTTATGAACTTTTAATTAAAATTACCGACTGCGTGCAATTAATGTTAGAAACTAGAACTATAAAAGTCCCGAGTTCCAAGCAATAGTATTACTAAATAAGTCTTGTACTTTGTTGTACGATCTTTTTTTGTAAATATAATATTTACATTTTTATAAATGTACCGCTTGGTATGATACAACAAAGTCTTTGGACAGAAAAAGTGAAAAATATAACGAAGCTTTTTATTTTATATTCAGAAATTCATACATAATAAATACAAATAATCTAATATTAATTCTAACAATGTTGACATCATTAGGAAATATAGTCAATTTTATTAGGAATTGAATTATTGACATGCGACACAACTTTTTTGTAATAAATTCGAAAATGCCACCGGCAACTTTCAGCTCAGACACGTCTCGGCTAATCTTGTGGTATTTGTAGTAGATCAGGTGCTAGAGGCTACATCACTAGATTCTGGCGGCTATATTTTAGCAGACTGTAAGTAAATGAAAGTGGAATTACAACCAGGGCATACGACAAATGTAGAATGAGCTAACAAATAGCTGTGCGGCTTTGTTTATTGCCGGCCATTAAGCGGAGCGGCGTCGCATTTGTCCGTCTCGTACTGCAATGTATGGACCCACTTCGATTCACTTGCTTGCCGGTGATTAAAAGTTTGGTCCCGCACTGCGAAGTTTCTCATTTGTCCTGTGTACCTTCGCTTCCTGGGAGATAATTATACTAAAAAGTGTCTCGTTCTTATATGATACGTAAGTATTTTTTCAATACTCGCATAATTGTAGGCATTTTTATTACTTGGAAGTAAATTATGGAATAGATTAATAGACTGTCTATACAGTAAATTGAAAAAATCATAGAATCATATTAATCACCATCATTTCTCTGTGGAACCAGCTTCCTAAAGAGATATTTCCAAAACAAAATGATTTGGGGATCTTATAAAAATCCTTCTAAAGCCAGCAATGACCCCGCGGTCTCTTGTACATTTTTTATGGTATAGCGAACAACGGAGCAGGTGGGTCTTCTATATGGTAAGAGAACACCGCCGCCCATGGACAACCGCGCTACAGACCGCGCATTGGTTGTGTTGCCGGCTTTTACGCCGCTTAAACGGAAAAACGTCTTGCAATATCACTCAACACAATGAAACAGTACAAATATCGTTTAAAGTACCTACCATCTCAGTCTAAATATTCTGTGAGCCCATGGTATCACTTCGGAGTCAGCGTAATTAGTGCGTCAACATATGCTTCAGCAATACTCTACCGCGGATGCGACAGTATTAGGGCACTCGCTCGGCCACTGACAAGCCCTTCCAGAGACCGAATAAAATATAAATAAAATATATTATTACCCATACCTCCCGTTTCATCTTAAACTTATTAAACCACTTAGATACAACGCTCTCACAACTTGTCTGAGCTCGTGGCTGATTTGCCTACCGATTTAGATAAAAGAAGACACTGCTCACTGAAAGTTCGTTAAATCTGTTGTCTACTTATCATAAGTTGATACGCAGTGATACAAACTGTACACATTTCTAAAATTTTAATGCTTCGAATGCTTCTACAAAAGCGATAAAAGTTGTTGCTTCCGAGGCCATAAAGCCGTATCATCCTGTAATGTGATTACTCGACAAACAGTTGATTGGACCTCGTTTTTATTACAACTATAAACCCGAATTTAAGTTTAGATACTTTGTTATCATACACAAGACTGAGACAATAGAGTGACGAATGAACGGAGTCTACGTGCAAATGATACATATTCTAGCTATTTTCAAACCAACTTATCTACTTTACTTTACTTATAACTTTTCAACTTATGAGAGCTTCGTAGCTATGTGGTTTTATATGTCTACCAAGAAGCCAGAGATATCGGGTTTGAAACTCATCACTTGGGACAGACGGACACTCTCAGGTGTCCATGGGCGGAGAACCGCTTGCTCTAGGTGAGATTCCTCCTCATTTGCAACCGTTAGTATGAAAAAAATAGTCTCTGGAAGAGCTTGAAAAGTGGCCGGACTCTCTTAATAGTGTCGCACCCGTGGAGAGCCATGCTGATGCATTAATTGGATCTGTTCGTCCGGTGTGATACAACGGTTTCACAGAATACTCAGCGTGAAATTGTAGTTGTACTTGAAATGGTACTTCTACTGTGTTTTGCTGAGTGAGTGAAGATATCGGAGGCCTTTAAGTATGCCGATCAAGCGGTGTAAAAAGTCGGTAACACAACTAATGTGCGAACTGTGGAGCAGTTAGTGTTGGGCGGTGGTTTTCCTTACCATACCACCTGGTCCGTTATCCGCTATACCACAAAAAAACTTAGGAGCTTACAAAAGGATCGTAACGTTCCCTTAAAGTCCGACAACGCACACGTGACCCAACTATGGCTCAGGGTGGCCACACGCAGTATATTATTCTACTTTGACTACCCTTTTATATAAAAAAAATATATATCTACATTGACCGCGGTTACAGTTGTCATCGGCATACAAGATATAATTGCAGCATTCTTTATGACAATGTCTACTGTTGTAGAAAAGGTTTTATTTATATTCTCAATTTACGACTAATAAAAATAGATTTGTTTGATATAAGATCCGCAATTCTTTCAAAATTGTCGAGCAATGTCAGTGAACTGTGCAGGTCACAGGTAGTGGTAATGTTATCTCACGCACGGGCTCACTTTGAGATTGGCTTTGTTTTAACGTAGGAAATTAAGCTCTTTCCGCCCTAGCGCCGCCTTTTTCATTTCTTTTTGTTTCGTTCTTCATGCGAGTATAAATATAATAGGTAGAAATGGAAATTGTAGACAAAACTTATGAAAAATAGATTAATAAAATAAGTCTGTGAAATAAAAAAACTATTTATAATAATAATTAAACACAAATTATGTTAGTATTTAAATTTGAACAATTTACCGTCGTTATATATAAGAAAGGACGGTGCCGTCATCCACTGGCCTTTCGGCGCGTTACGGTCAAAATATGAGTGCAGGCCCGGTTATTACGCACGTCATAAATCATGTAAGGCACGGTGAAGCGGAGGCCCGCACTGTGTTAGCATAAATAGCTGAAATAACTCGCAAGTCAAGGCGGGGAGTAATTTGCCCGAACTACGTATTAAAGTTGGACGATTTAGTTGGGAACCTTTTCTCAAAGCATCTGCGTCCCACGAGAAATCCGCGCGCCAAGGTATTTGGCCAGATGTGTTGAGAATGAGCCGGCTAAACAGAATTAATTATTGGCCCGGGGTATACGGGAGGGATGCGCGGGAATTCGCTGTGCTTTCGTTCGCAACTAATATGTAAGATGGCGTAATTTATTCAGGAATATGCTTATTACGCACGGGTTGAGATTTTCTATAGATGTTCGTTTTCTATTCGTTTTATTTTGAATAATAATTTGTATTTGTGTTTTTTTCATCCTCATCATCAGCCTATTAAGTCCACTGTGGACATCCCCCAAAGACGCCCACATATTACGATCTTGAGCGATCTAAATCCAGCGGTTGCCCGCGACGTTCATGAGATCGCCATTGTTTTCATAAATGTGCTCAATAGGTGTTGCATTTAAATCAAATATCTACGTTACTTGTTATCATTAAAAGCTATTATTTCTTAATTTTTTAAATAGTATAGTGGACAATGTAGCTGGTGGGTCTCCTATATAGCAATAGAACCCCGCCGCCCATGGACATCAGCACCACAGTCCGCGCATTGGTTGTGTTGCCAGATTTTACGCCGGTTAAGCGGCATTTTTAAGGTTCTCCGATATCCTCACTCACTTAGAGAAACACAATAAAGGTACCGTTTCAAGTACAACTACCATTTCACGCTGAGTATTTTAGAAACTGTGGTATCACTTCGGACAAGCGAGCTCAATTAGTGCGTCCGCATATGCTTCAGCGTGGCTCTCCTTCGGCTGTAAAATTTATATGCAATTCCAAAATATGCCTCCTCAAGTATATTTTACACAACTAATGAACTACTGTGACACTCACAGTCCAACAAACCATGGGAATAATTTAATGAGAATTCAAATCGAATGAATTGTCTTTCTTTGAAATTTTATTTGGAATCATGTTCTCTTTTCATAGATACTAGAGAAATATTCAGGCTTGGAGCCAATATTTTCAGTGCCAACGATAGAAATTCAAGGTAGGTTGATTGCAAGGCTTAAGCAGCGAAACAATGTCGGTACGCGAGGGATATTATTCTGGTCGCGTTTTAAACCAAGTCTCTCATATAAAAGGAACGAATGCGTTTGACGTTTGTGCGGTTTAAATAAACTCACGGTTCAGCGGACGCGTTTAATGCCACAACGAATTGAATATATGGAGGGCAGTCTCTGTTTTCAGCGCTCACCTGCGCTCTGTATGGACAATATATGAGATGTGTTGCTTTTGAATGTATATCAAACTGTATTTAGACTGCGGACCTTTTTATGGAAATAGGTTGGCAAGCGAGCAGGACGCTCATCTAGGATAAGCGGTTCTCCGCTCACGGACACCTCCAGCTGGGCAGCGGGTACGTTGCCGGTCTTTGAGTGATAGGTACGCTGTTTTTTTGAAGGTGCCCAAGTAGTATTGGTTTTGATATACCTGTGAAGGCAGCTGATTCTATAGAGTTAAAACTACACCTTAGTGTCGTTATGATTGAACGATTTTTTTTATAGAAACGGTGGTAAACGAGCAGGAGGCTCACCTAAGATCCTCCGTCCATGGACACTCTTAGCCCTTGCAGACCCACGGGTTGTTGCCTGCCTTTAAGGAATATGTACGCTCTTTTCTTGAAGGTACCCCAAGTCGTATTGGTATATATTTCCTTTGATCTACATCTGTTTACATCTGATTTACATCTGTGTATAATGACCATTGAAACTTTATAAAACTGCGAATTGTGAATTGTGAACGAAACGCTTGGCAATAATTCTCTCGAGATATAAAAGTTACGAAATTACGAAGGGAAACAGGCAAATTAACGTAATCCGATAAAACTATTTCCCTTAAATGTGTCATACACGCATAAATAAAAGACATTATTTCGAAATCTCAACTGAGAACGCGACCGAATCTGAGAATAATCCTCTTGGATGATCTCAGATTTTGCTTAAGAATATATTCAAGTTACGCGGACTTATTTCTAAGCCTAATTTACTCTTTCATGCGATGTTATTTTGTTCGCGGCCTCACTCGGTTTTGGACGTTCCGTTTCATTGCAGTAATGAGCTTGTAAGGCCGTCGCGTGAGGTCACTCCGTTGACCGCGCGTTATTAGCTAATTGAAGCTCAACAGACATTCGTTACGTGAAAGCGTCACGTCATCGCTATGACAGTTTTATTGCAATGAAATTGAAGACAGTTTAATTTCTTTTTGTTCTATGTTCTTTATGGTAAGAGAACATCGCCGCCCATGAATAACCGTGCCACAGTCTGCGCATTGGTTTTGTTGCCGACTGTTTACGCCACTTAAGCGGCAATTTTTAAGGGCCGCCGATATCCACACTGAATCTGCGAAACACAGTACAAGCACCGCATCATGCTAAGTATTCTATGAACCCATGGTATGATTTCGGACAAGCCGGCTCAATTAGTGGGTCAGCATATGCTTCAGCATGGCTCTCCCACGGGTAAATATACCCTTTTAATGAACGCATCATAAAATCTTCGGCATCGAAACCACACAGAGACTATTATTAAACTTGTAACACAGTGGGTGTGTTTTTGCATCACGAATACTGTATGTTACATAATGTGAAAAAAACCCAGAATAAATTTTGTAATAGAAGTAGCAGCACATCGAATGGAGAGTATGATAGCATCGACAAGGCCGGTAATTTTTCTTATCGCCGCGTCCAGAGGCCTATCTGTCCAGAGGCATATCGTACGCGATATTGGCAATGTCACTGGGCGGGGTCCAGGGCGGTCCCCGCCTAAGTTATCGCCGAATCGGTAATTTTTGCCTCCAACATCGACACATTCATTATACCCTCCCTTTCATCGATTAATTACTCAAGAATAGGGTAATTCTACCAAAATATGATTGTTATCTTGAGAACGAGCGGTGCTCTATCGGTATAATGGCAAAAACCGTTTTGGCTTGGACAACGGATTAAACTTTTACATTTATTTTGTTTGAAACACATCCGCTGAGAGAGTTTTGTCATTGAGTAAGTAATGTCTTTTGAATTAAGTCAGAACTTGTTTGTTAAAGCAAATTCATGCAAACTCCATTACGTTTCATTACATTATGACTCATTTTTGACAATGACATTTGTTACACTCAAGACATTATGTATTGTTAATAGATTTTGCGATTTCTTTTTATTTATAATGGTTTTTTGCCTATTAAAAACTATTTTATTAAAAAATATATATTCTATAGCGGACAATGCAGCGTGTGAGTCTTCTATATGGTACGAGAATACCGCCGCCCGTGAACCACCGCGCCAGTCCGCACATTGGTTGTGTTGCCGGCTTTTTAGACCGCTTAAGCGGAAATTTTAAGAGCCTGCGTTATCACTCAACTCAGCGAAACATATTACAAGTACCATTTCACGCTGAGTATTCTGTGAGCCTATGGTATCACTTCGGACGAGCCGGCCCAATTAGTGCGTCAGCATATGCTTCTGCATGACTCTTCCATGGTTGAAATTAGAGTCGAGTACGACTTGAAGCAAGGCTTGTGCGTTTAGAATATTACATTTATGTATGTCATGGAACCATTTGTGTAAAAGCATTGCGATCCAAAGGAAAATGAACAAATGGAGCTGACCGAATTCTGTTTCGGAGGCCAAGTTGCAAATTCAGTTAGTTTGTGCGGCATTGTGCGGAAGTGGGCCCACTTACTGAGAGCCATAACATTTTTCAATCGAATTCGAAAAACTTTTGAATGGTGCACGTACTTGGAAAATATTCTCTTGTCGGTTGGTTTAGCTATTCCGTTTCAATAATTTGGTAAAAGTTTGACTTTACCCGTTGAAAATGTTTATGTTTAACGTGTTTTCTCCGTAACTTGTTAATAAATT